>JACGAQ010003981.1:0-21444 GCA_014119065.1 Orius insidiosus | reverse complement strand
AAAATTGTGAAAGCAGATAGTAAGGTTTACCTTGTGGCGGGTTTTTCGACCCTAATGAGAGATTCGGTGTCTTCATTGAAGTCTCCGGAAGTCGCTTCACCGAACGAAGAGACCATACTTGATTCGCTAGCGCTTCTTGTGTTTAACTCACCAGTTAAATCGGTGCAGAGGATTCTGAGGAGTGAAGGTGAAGAGGCAGCAAGCATGAACCTGTGTGCAGGAAGGCAAACAGATCCTGCGATGAAAATAATGTCCGTGTGCGGTAAGTTATTGAGGAGCCAGCGCATCGAGTCATCGAAAGTAGATGCGCAGACTTGGACGGGTCGCCCTTTGGCTTCGGAGGGCAGAACGGCACTTGCAGCAAAGGCCTCTGAACCTTTTTCAAATTCGTCATCCAAAACCTCTGTTGCCGCCTCGCAATCAAAGCACACCTAATCGCATTCTCAAACACTCGTTCACTCCATAATATGTAAGAACGCTTGTTTCGTAATAAGTAAGTCCTAATTCCTTCGCCACACTTCTTGCTTGATCAGGCATCACTATATCAGATTTCTTATCGCCCTGTAATATTAACAAATTAAAATCAAAAGATTTAAATCATTTCATTATACCTGAGAAATGGACTCCTTTCGCGAAATGAATCCAAATATGCTTTATCTCTATACATAAACCTGAGATCATTTTTACAACCGACTAAAATAATGGGAGTCTGTGGGCAAAATCTTCTTATCTCTGGGTACCACATGGCTTTGCAGTTCCTGAGAGAATTTGGAGATGCAAGAGAAAAACATAGAAGAACAACGTCCGACCTACACATTAAAAAGTAAAAGATGCAGTTGCTGATTATGAAGACAAGCTTCTGGAAATGCTGATTTACCTTCCATAAGCGAATCTCCGATCTTTTTCGTGGTCGCCAAAAGTGTCCCATAGCCTCAAAGAGACATTGACACCATCGACTACCTCACATGATCGCTCCAAAACCTGAAAATAATGATTCAGTTTTTTTTCTGCTGATCAATAAGATGGATTACATCTTTATAAATTCTGTATTGATCGATCGCCCAGACTGTGGGTACGTGGGTGGTCAACGCTTGAGAAAGAGTCAGCTGCGTGTTGCAAGCCCTGGCGCAGATAAGCCTCGTCTTCCCAACCGCCGTATCCCCGACGACGACACATTTCACCAACTCCTGGTGGTGTTGTTCGTTATCCATTATTCAATCTCATCCCAAGGGAGAAACCATCAACTACAACGAAAGAAAAGAAAATTTAATTAAGTGCTAAAAACCGCATGGTGCCCGAATAGAAGTGATGCTAACGACCTAGGAATATTTACCAAGGTTAAAAGCGTTACGCAATTTTAAAAGGCTTCGCGATTTTAAGGCAGGTCGGGGTTTAATTTATACGATCTTCATGAACAGTAAAGAAACTGTAAACTATTTAAAAGGATCTTAAAATTCATCGGTTTGTTTTGTTACTCTTACCTTAAGTTTTAAGATGAAGCCACCCCCGCTTATATTATTACTCTTCTATCATTACTATGATGCTAATAAATTTTAGTCTTCTGGAACTCTGCATAGAGTAGAGTTGCAGAAGCAATGGTCTAAACATTTCTAGCTTGATTTGATTTCAGAAGAAAATTTACAATCTACGCATTGGGTAAAGACTTATGAATTTATGTAGTTTCTTCCAGGAATAGTACGTGAGAACAAACATCCGTTCAGTCTACAAGGTCAAAACACGTCGCAGAAAAATCAAAGGAGAAACGAAATTAAAGTTCCATGGCCAGACTGTTGAATTTCAAGTGAGGACGGCGCCCGCTTAATCTTGGGGTAAACAAGATGATAAAGATCGATCCAAGAGTTTCTCTTCTTTATTTCTAATGTTTAAACACAGTTCCATAAAGCGGAGGCGTGTCATAAAAAAAAAACTAAGGTCAATGTTCCCTAATCTCATATGCAGAAATGTAGATATAAATTTTTAAAAATGACGGTTTTCCTATTTTTTTTTCTCTTTTTTTGCAAAGCAAACAAGGCTATCTGAGAAATTAAGCAGCTGAGATAAAACACCTGTTGAGCAGATGGCGACGGAAACCAAAAAAATTCGATGGATTTGATAAAATTCATTAAAGAGAGAAAAAAAAACTCTGCTGAAACACGAAAAATGGGTTAGGGATACACGATTTTTATTGGTCTAAAAACAGTAAAACCTTGTGAGAAAAAGCAGAAAAAAAAATTTAATGTGAAAAACGGGGTGAAATTCCAGTGTAAAACGTTTGAAACTACTGGACGAACCTATTGGTTTTCTAGGTGAAGCTGTCTGGTTTATAAGCAAAACATGTTTTAATTTTAGAAAATGCGCTGAAAACCATCGTTTATCATCCGAAGGGCATCTACTACAGTAAATCCACACTGTATGTTCAAAACTGGTTTTTTAAAGAGAAAAAAATTTGTAAAGGTTTCAGAAGTTCCAACATCATTGTTGCAGTCGAATTAAAAAAAAAATTTAGATATTCTAATTTTTATTGCGTATGTATTCCGCAAGAAACTTGATTTTACAAATAACCATAATGGAGGAAGAAGACTGTGATAACGGGTCACGACGCGTTCGGCTTAAAAGCCTCGTCAGGTGAGCTATTCCCTCTATCACAATCATTCTTCTTTTCACTGTGAACCCTATGTCCGAGAGGTTTAGTAGACATAGCGGGAAGCCGGAAACAAACCTTTCCTGAAGCTCACCGCCGCCACCGTTCTCACCTGACGATGCTTTTTAAGCCGAAACGCGTCGCGAGATACCCTTTATCACAGTCATTCTTCCTCCATTATTGGTTATTTGAAAAAAAAAAAAAAAGACTAAAGACAATAAGAACAAATTCAAAAACCAAAAATGGACAGACAGCGCCACAGACAAAAAGTTTAGGATCACTGGTCGTTTTGACCCGCGGTCTTGAAGTCATAAAAATCAATGGGAAATGAACTATCCGAATAGTGTGCTCACGAAATCATGATTTTTTGGGCGTTGAACTTCTTTTCCAAGTTTTTTGATTTTAAAAATGTCATCAGGAATTTCTCCTTTGAGAGGATGCCTGAAGGCATCAAAGTTCCATTCATAGACTTCAGAAAAGGCCTTTTTACTCCCGTCATAAGCGACGAATTTTCATCCTCTCATTTATTTCAAGCGTTGACACGGAAAACTTTCTTAACGCCTCTTTTCTAAACTTTCCTAAGTCTTTTATTGTAAATAAAAATTTTCTTAAAGAAAATGATAAGGTTTTGGACGTTACGACGTAGAAAAAAGTCAAGGAACTCAAGGCGCGTCGCGGTCGTTCTAATGTTCTAAAAATAGAAACTTACAAATCTAAGTCTACTTGTCCTCTTGTTGTCGTCTCATGTAAGAAATGGCCATGAATAATTCGGTATCTTCCCCTACAAGGTTTACCTGGCAGAACAAATAATCTTTTTTTTTAAACAAGAAATCACAATTTCTACGAAAAAAAAAAAACTTTATAAGACTGTAGAAAAAGGGCATAAACTTTTTTATCGCCCTTGAGTTGGCCTATTATGTTTTTTTTATTTTTTTTTTTTTTTCGAATAATAGAATGCCGCACTATTTTAATTCTTCACGAAAGGACGTTGCACCGTCTACCTCAGGGTGAAACACATTCAAGTTCATCACGGTTTTTAACGAGTAAAAATTAAAATACCTAAAGTAAAAGTTTAATTTTTAAAAAGACCTAAAAGGTAGATAAAAAATAAAGCTAAAGATTTTTGATGCGTAGATATTGATTTTAAGAAAATTCTTTGGTATATCTTAAAAAAATTAATTTTGTTGTTTTAATTTGAGTATGAAGATTTTATTTTTAGTTGAGTCTCGATAAAAAAACGGATCGAACTAGTTCGAGATCTCGGGAAGGAATACCTTAGGTACTAACGAAAACTACATTTTTTGAAGTTTTAAAACCGTTAAAATAGAGCCCATTAAGTCAATCGCTTGAAAATCGTTCTTTTCTACTTATGTAAGAAAAAATCCTATTAAGAACAATTTTTTTGTTCATATCTCGCGTCGCATTTGAATTAAAAAGAAAGATGTGTAGAATAAAAAAAATCCCATTCTGGGCTTTTCGTAGATAAAAGTGAAGAATTTTAAATGGACTTTCAGAAAGAGGAAATGGATATGACAAAAGGAAACGGTTAGTTGGAGAACATGAAATATTAGAGGGGGACTTTTAGATTGCATCTCTGCTGTTCGTAAAATAATTTTCATGTTTTTTGACGATGTTTTGCCCATATTTGATTAAAGAGCCGAAAACAAGATGTGAAGGACATTTAAATCACTTTTGTTTACGAAGTTTACATAATTCTGTTTGCTTCATTGTTGATGAAAACTTTTTACCCCCCAAAATTTTTTTTTGTTTTCATAAAATAAAAATACTTTACGAAAATTTTAGAGTAATGTAAGCGGGGGTGGAACCTTAAGACGCGGTGTCTTTTCCCTCTTCATCTTCTTGTTCTCCGGCGGGATGAAAAACGGCGTCGGAAGACGCGAATTTTCGGTATTTCGAAAGAGACGAAAGAAACTCGCATCGGACACTCAACACCGTCAAGATACCGGAACGACTAAGTTCGACTTGTGTGTTTTTTCTTTCGTGTAAACGCGCCAGGAAGGAAAGTGGGAGAATTACGACGACCCCATCCCTATACACACGCGGGTCTTCCTTTTGTTTTTCTTTTTTTTCCCCTCTTCTGTTTAAATTCCTTTGTTTTAACTTTTGAGTAAAACAAACTTCTCATTTTTAAAAACTCTTTAACGAGAATCGACTTCAAACATCCTCAAATACATTGAATAAACAAAGTTTCAATTTTGGATCCAGAAAAATGCATATCTGAAAAGTTGAGATATTCCCAAAAAAAGTGACATAAAATCTTGAAAATCATAACTCCAGAACGGATTTATTTAGTTTATGCTATTAAACCTAATTTTTTATTGACTTCCTAAACTGGACCACAGTGGGGATTAATTTTTCATCCAAAAAAGCAAAATTATATTTAAGATTTTCATGAAAAGTTACAGCAAACAGTGATATAATTTCGTTTGAGTAATAGATAAAAATATCGTTTATCTATTTAAATTTGTCAACGCTTTTTCATTTTGTCTGGCTATTTATAGAGTTTTAAATTATCATAATTGATTTCCTTCTTGAATATTTTTAAGTAGGGTAATATTTTAAGATGTAAAACAAACAAAATGTTAACATTGTCGCCTTGGCAGATGTCCACATCTTAAAAATAGTCCCTTGTTTATCAATTTAGTTGAATTTTTAATTTAGGGTGTTTCTCAGATGCATAGGGAGTACGTTTTGGAGAATAGAGAAGTCATTTTTACGTTATTTATCACATATGGCAAAGCAATAAAGATCTTGAAATGTGTTAAATTAATGTAGCAAGAAAAAATTTACAAGGTTCACCAGGATTTTCCTTCGGGGGATCACAAATGTATCAAATATTTGGGATAAACATCGAGTTTTCTGAGGCAAGGAAGTATTTTGAGAGCTTTTTTTAAAAAAAGTGTATTTCAGGCATAAATGCAATCGTGTTCGTGTATGTACGTAATACGACGCGTTTTCAGCAGGAAAAAAAGCACAAGAGCCAGAAGAGCTTTTGCAGACGGTCCCGAAACGTTCCTCGCTTAAATACTCGTCGACACTCTCGAAGGAATCGCCGAATTCGTACAGAAAAAGAGCGCCGACAAAAAGAAGAAGCAACATACGAAAATCAGGCCGTTCACCAAAATTCCGGAACAGAAGCAAAGGTTATCGTCTCCGCCTCCATACGAACCTCCACAAAGAGTTTCCGTTACGGAACTTTCCAAACTTGGCATTCGAGTCTCGCAGATCGTTCTCGGAAGGCAAATTACCGAAGAGGACAAAGAACTCTCATTTGAAACACTGTAAGGAAACTTCTAAAAACACATCTGCCACTAAAAATCATGTGTAATAATACAAAATTTTCATTCCAGTAAAAGTAGAGATTCTAAGAGTACAAGGCCCTCGGAATCAGGTATAAAAGGAGAAGAAGTGACTAAAAAAGAAACTAGTACGACTTCAGTACATGATATAGACTACACCGACTCTTCAGATCAAGAAAAACCAAAATCCTCAAACATTCACCAAATTTCTGAGAAATAAAATTTCTGAGAAGGATTGAAAATGAATTGTAAAGAGTGCCTCAGAATACTAAAACTCAAGCAAATGACGAGGATGCCAAGGCTTCAGATTGTCTCATTCAAAAATGACAGCAACATTTTTTCAATTTTTTTCTAGATAAATAGAACCCGATCAGGAATACGGAACACTTTTTTGGACCCAGATCCTCCAAAAAAACCGAAGAAAACCGTCAAGAAAAAAAGTGGATTTGATTTACTTGGCTTTCTGAGGACGTTCAGCCTAAAGCTATCGAAGCCCAAAACTCAAATTAAAAATTCGAAAAGAAACGAATGACATGGAAAATAAACAATAAATCGTAAAGCATTTTAAATTCTGAAAAGGGGTAGATAACCAGCATAATCCGCGTCTGATCGGACCGAACCGGTTTTCTTATCCCTGCAAGGACGTAGGTCATTCTAGGTCAAGGGTCGTAGTCCCAAACCGAAGCCAGTCACACCGAGCGCTTGCGTGCTCCCATAGATTTACAACCTTTCCAACCCCCATTTTCGTTATTAATTTACGCACTAGGAATAAATATTTGGATTATTTACCGCAATAGCCTCTCATCACGCTAAATATTATTATAAAATTTTTTAAAAAGTTTTGTGGATTCCCAACTTTCTTTTATAGTGCACCTCTACCAAAAAACCTAATAATTAATGAATAGGAATTATGTAGGTTTTTATTAAAATATTGGTAGAAGATTATTAGGAAAAACGATAGATCGCGCCACAAAAATTTTCCTTCTTGCATTTTTACTTTAATATGATAAGTGATATCTGATAACTATCTGGTTGTATGGGGAAAAATAGTGAGGGAGAAAGAAAAAAAAAGTTTGAAGAGCTTCCAACGAAAACTTCCTTAAAGAGAAGTAACAAATATAGAGGGGGAAGTATAACACGGAGGGGACGTACAAATGAGGGAAAGTATATGAGGGGAAGTATAACGGAGGGGAAAGTATAAGTCAGGGGAAGGTATAAGGGAACAAAGTATACGAAGGGGGAAGGTTTTTTTTTTTCGAAAATTTTCCAATTTTTTTTTTTTTTTTTTTTAAATTTTCCGAGTTTTTTTTCGAAAAATTTTCCGTTTTCTTTTTTAAATTTTTTTTTTTTCTAAAAGTTTCTAAGTTTTTTTTTTCGAAATTTTTTAAGTAAGGTAGAAATAATGGGCTCTTTGGCCTAGGGATGTGCCTCTCGTAATGGGTAGAAGTATGAAATTTTCCCTACTAAAAAAAATAATTAAAAAAAATTTTTACACCAAAAATTCGTCAAAAATATAAGGAGTAATTGGTGAAAATTGGGAAAACGGTTCGGCCGCAGCGAATTTTTTAAAATTTAAACAGACATATCTCCGCCATTTTTCGAAATTCAAAAATCGCCCTATTACATTCTTCTTCACCGGCTAAAGAAATTTGTGAAATTTGGTGAAAATCGGGTGAAAACTGTGGCCGTAAAGTGTCCGGAAAAAATGCTACGGACGGACGGCCGGCACCACAGACAAAGTTGAGATCGGTAAAGATCAATATTCGACCCCTACCTTCCCAAAAACCCGACTCGAGGGTACAATAACTTCTTTAAGGAAGTTAAAATCTGGATTTGCAAAAGTTAACTTTTGATGGTGAGCTCGCGCCCCACCGTTTGTGAACCATGATCAAGATTAAACATATGTAAGAAATATGAAACAAGATAATTAGTATTTTTGATTGAGTCTATAAGTAGTGAAATGACGACGAGGTGTAGCTGCACTCATGCTTTCAGCGTCTTTGCGGTCGTAAAGGAAAAGGTGCGGCCGGGTCAGATTCCGAGGCGGAAGAATACCATAAGACGAAAAAGGATCAGAAAGGACACAGGAAAGAAAGGGAGAAAGAGCCTCCAAAGAAGAATTAATGAAAAGACCTTCTTTAGTCGCAAGTGTGGTGGAGGGACCGCCGACATGTAATCCGCTCTGGAGGCCTTGAAAACGACGAAGCGTACACTCCGACACCCCTCGAAACTTCAAAATCGAACGAAGAGGGCGGAAACACTCAAAGGAAATCTTCTCTTCTTCGCATTTTACCTGCAGGTACAGTCCCGACGTTCAATCCCCTCTACAACCCTATCAGCGAACCTGAATCTGAAGAAATCGAAGAAACAGACAGAAAAGACTCGAAAAGTTCCGTCAAACGTAAAAGTAAAGATAACATCCAAGACCAAAAATAAAAATTTTCACTACATTTTATATTTAACGAAGATAATAGAAAATGCTGAGTTGGCCCCTTTCAAGCCTTGCGGGCACGAATACCGCAATACAGCACTGTCGTGTGGGTTTTAATCTACCATCCCATGAATCTCGGATTCGAAAAAAACGGAAACGCAAGCTAAATTTTATAAATTCCTACAAAAAAAGTCCATTTATAATCTGTCACTTTGACTATAAGATGTCCCAATTAACAAAGCGCTTCATTGTTTCTCAAGCGCGACCTGTTGCATTTTATTAAGCCTCTTAAAGAAACCGAGATATCCTCTTATTGTCAGTGTAGCCAGAGACCTTCAGTCATTTCAAAGGAGAAAAGGGATGCACGCGGGGGCTTTCACCATATTGCCTTCGCGCCCGTTGGAGCCAACTATTCTGCAGGGTTTCTCCGTAAATCATTCTCGGAAAAATCCCACACAGCCTGGGGGTTGAACCCTGATCTAACTCTAATCCTACATCTACGAATTGTTCAAAATTATGACAAAATGCATTGCATTTTACCGATTTTTGAGACAAAACATTATATGAGGCGCTCCGGGTACGAAGGGCGAACTCGACAAAACGTAGTTTCGAGATATTCGCATTTTAAAGTTTCGGTTTTTACGTATTTAAAGGGGAAAAAATGGCGAACTCAACATAAAAATTATATGGGTGTATTCACTAAGAGGTCTAGAATCTGAAAAAAAAAAACTGGAAGACCCTTCCCTTAAAACCGACGTCGAGGGTATCACAATAACTTTTTAAGGAAGTTAAAAAATTTGTCCGATGTCGAGTTCGCCCTTCGTACCCGGAGCGCCTCATATCTTCAACATTTGAAATTTTTTTAGAAAAAAAGTGGCTTTCCTTAAGATTATATTGTGAAGAATGTCTATGAAATTGGTAGAATTGTGAATTTTAAGATAAAACGTTGAATTCTTTATCTTCACACGTAGTGGCAACGAGGAAAAACACGGGATCGTAACTGCATTTAACTTCAAGGACGGCTCATGTAAACAAAATCGGTACGGCAATTCTTTGCAGGCCGCACATACAAAAGAAAAAGTCCTTGAGATATAATTTGAAATGATGCATAAAATTGACGCGGTTTAGGTCAAGGAATTTTATCGAAGATTCTATTAATCAAAGAAAGCCTTTTTATATATTTTATTGATCCTGAATGACCTTCGCTTCAGAATTTAACAGCAAACTTGAATATTTTTTGGCATTTGAATGGTCTTCTCCGACATTTATACGCCAAAATGAAAAGGTTTGACATTTAAAGATAAATTATAGAGCCATTTTTAAATTTGAAGAGAAGGTAGTACAAAAAAATATTTTGACATATCGATGTCGTCCGACCTTGAAAACGGCGAATTAGTCGCGTGTTGACTTCTGAATGGAATGAAAAACAACCCCCTTTCGCTCCTCGGATTCTCTTCCCCTCAGCAGAGAACCTCCAGCCACTCCGTTCTTGACGTCATTCCAACCCCCTCCGTAAAATCAATGCCGGCTTCCGTCTGTCCCGACTCCCGTTCAATGCCACTTCCATTCACCCCTACAATACTGACGAAATTAATTGTGTTCATGTCCTAACACAACGAATATGATACCAACTCCTCTTTTAAGGTTAAGTTAGCAATTTTAAATATTACAAACAAAAACTAGAATAAGTCATCAGCCAAAATGATCAAGCATATAAAAATTAAGAAAACTATCTATTTTCAATGAATGTTGACAACCTACAAAATGACTGCCATTTTTTGGAAATAAAATATCCTACGAGTTTAGGGTAGGTTAGAATATAATGGCGGAATGGAGGCTGACCTTGGCTGGGGTCACCCACCCTTCGAGAGCAAAATAAACTCCATTTTTCAGTATCGATGTTTCATTTCCTCATATTAAAAAAAGCAAAAAATAAATTCTGAAACGTTTTATTTTGCGTACATCAACCATGAAAAATCAGAGATCAATGAATACAAAAAGTAGAAGAAAAAAAATGGGAATTTTCTAAAAATACAGGATTTAAATAAGATATCACAGTTGAAAATGACATCGCCTGAAACACCTACATATAAAATATATTTTAATCGATCGTTTAGTTCTAACACGATTGAATTCCCTGGTGGATTTATTTAAAATAAAATAAATTCTACCTCCTAACTTTGCTTGTATAACAGAGAAAAAGCGTAATTTTGAAGAAAATCGAAGTTAAGCGATTGAAAAAATGAGACGATTAGTTCTTCAGAATGAGAAGTTATTGTAACACCCTCCATATAACAGTATCCGGAAAAATGTCTAACAGACCCCAAAAAGCAAAGGGCGGGAGGTCCGGAATCGCTTTTCACCATATTTTGAAGACGTTTTCTATATTAGAGTCGCAGAAACAAGTATTATTTCCTCATTCAATAAGTGTTAAACTAACATAATTTGCTTTTGAGTACCCTTGTTGTTTGAAATATTTTATTTTGAAAAGATCAATTTAAAACGACTTTTAGTAAATATTTTGTTGCGAAACGCCCTTGAACCGCGACGTTTACAAAGTCGACCTCTCGGCTCGACAATTGGACAGATTTGCGCGTTGTTTGTTGGCGCTACGTCACGTGGCCTGAGCCTCCAATTTACTCTTAATCCTCGACGGCTACTACAAATGAAATATAATTCAAAACATCTGATTTCCTTGGAAAGTTTAGAATCCTCTAACTCCTGGAAAAACGAGCATCGTCCGGCCAGCAATCAAAGTCATCATCGATGAAGACCAATTTTCCTAAACCTCTTACTAAAACCAAGGACCACCTTTTGCATTTTTAGATTATAATTGAAATCAAATACATAAAAATCTCCTCGACTATTCTATTTTTTTAACCAACATTTTTTATAATGATTTTCTCCATGAATTATCTTGATATTTCTAGTTTAAATTGTTATTAAAAAAATGAATAGAAATATGTAATTTTAAAGACGTATTACACAAGTTTTGCGCAACTATCGATTAATAAAGAAGTTAAAATTTGATTTTTTATTTGTATGAAAGCATGAATTTTTTAATTTAAACGGTATTTAAAATTGATTTTTATTTTTTATTGGTTTTATCTTGATTTGAGGTTCGACTTATCCGTGATTGTCCGGAATGGGAGAGAAAAAAGTGAAGTACCTGAATTGTGTTGATTTCTGAGGAATTACGCTGTGATGTTATTTTTTTGTGTTCTTTTTTTTCTATGAGACCGGGAGCGAGTTTCTAACGTAGAGTCAAGGCACAGACTGGTACTTGATTTGGATTAAATTCGCGACGAGGTGCCACCTCCTGGCGAGTGGGGGCGGCGAAAGGCCGAAAGGGGGTAGCCGCGGCCCCGGAAGTTTTCAAAATCTAGAATTCCTTTAATTAGCTTATTGTAAATTAATTTTAGTTTTATGTTCCGCCACACCGATGAATATTCTTCCCTATAATGGCTATAAGTTTCCAAGCAAAATCTAGCAGCCTTTCAATTGATGGACCAATTTTTTGTCAACGCCAAAATGTTCTATCGGTGCCCACATTGAGGGGAAAAGTCTCACCGAGGAACAAGGGTTTCAAAAAGCTGTTTTGCAAGTTTTTATCAAAAATTAAAAAACTAAGAGATTTAGGAGGAAGAGGAAAAGGAGCAAAAAAACCCTAGTAAGCGATAGGTCGTAGGTTCGAGTCCCATCGGAGGCCAAACTTTTTCCGCTTTTTTCCAGTTTACTTAGTTTACTGCATCAAAATAAATTTTGTTCTAGTGAAATTTTTGTCATCAAATAACTGGAAAACCACTCCCAGCAAGATAATGAAAAAAAAATTAATCTTTATGCAATTTCCAGTAGAAAATGGCAGACATTTTGTACTTTTAGGAGAAATGGCTTCAAATTTAGGAAAGTTTTAAAAAATTCTTAGATATTAAATGCTTCTCATTTGCAGCAGTGCGAAGCTCCTACTCGGACTATTCGGACGGAGTCCATACTAGGCTCATTTTTAACTATTAAAAAATGGAGTTTCCAGATTGCCTGGATCCGTCATCTTTTTTGAAAAATTTATTATTACAAAATCACTTTTTGACTTTTCGAGAAAATTTAAGAATGCCTTTTTTTAATGGTTCGTAGCAACGAAACCGTTTACTATATCAAGGTTATGCACTTATACTTTTTGTAGGAAATTTAATGCAGATTATTTTTATACTTAATTTTTTGCGCTAAACCTCATATTTTTGAGATATTTGATAAAAATTGACAAAAACGCTTTTTGACGCCTTATCTCTCCTCGTTATGCATGGGCACCAGATAAAAGGTTTTGTAGCCCGCAAAAAGCTTTTCTAATAAAAAAAAAATTCGATGAATTCTATCCTCGGAATGGAGTACTCCTAACAAATGAATGTTACCCTGCAAAGAAGCTGCAAAACCTATCTTTGAAAGTTAGTGGTCAAAGTCTCTGACTCCCGAAAATATCGGGCACTGTCTGGCCCACACTGGCGTCTGCTACATACAGTAACCGCCCATAAGGTTAACAGAAGGTTATAAATTATCAAAATTAAAGTTTTCTGATGTTGTAATTGTAAACAAAGTATTGTCCGTGTAAGTTTTGCATTATTGTGAGAGCATCCTTATTCAATAATGAAAGACGATAAAGATAATGATGAAAGGAGCGTTATAAAAAGGCGCGAAATCCTTTACCGGCTTATGGTCAGGTAAGAAAGCTAGCATTCTTAGTTATTATACCAATACTTTTTTAGCCAACTTTTTTACGATGGTCATCAGCAGCTGGCCGCTCAGCCAGGTATCGTGCAGGCAGATCCCCCATGCCCGCCTTCAGACCGTCTTCTCAACGTCGTTTCTATCGGTCTGCAGCATGAACCAGAAAGACATAAAAAAGACCCTATTCCTGGTCTGAATCCAATACAAGAGATCTTAGTTGGTCCTGGGTTAGGTTGGTTGTTTATTTTAAGGCTGAAATGTTTATTTAAAATGTTTTTCAGATTTGGAATATGAGACAGATGTTGAAGTTAATGCTCCAGAACCTTGTACTTATGAAACCGTTTATGTGACATCGCACAAAGGAGCCTGTCGAGCAGGTGCCTTCAGTCTTGATGGTCAACTCATCGCCACAGGTTCTGCCGACGCTTCCATCAAAGTAAAAAATAAATATGTCTTTTCTTCATTTTTCCTTTAAGATTCTTGATGTAGATAGAATGCTAGTCATTGTCGGACGCTATGGAGAGTACAACTGACAGTCAAGGACATCCAGTAATTCGTACGCTGTACGACCATTTGGAAGAAGTCACCGCTCTCGATTTTCATCCCAGGGAGCCATTTTGGCCTCAGGAAGTCGTGATGCTACCATCAAAGTTTTTGATTTTGCTAAAGCGAGTGTGAAAAAAGCATATAAAACCATAACAGTAAGACTTCTTGTATTGAAAACAGGCTTTATATTTTTTTAGGACTCACATGGTATAAAATGTCTTTCATTTCATCCTACTGGTGACTTCCTTTTAGTGGGAACTTTACATTCTGTTATAAGAGTTTATGATTTCAACACAGCTCAATGTTATGTCTGCAGTGTCCCTTGCCATCAGCACAGTGATACAATTACTTCTTTGAAGTGAGTAAAAAGTAAATTATTAGTCCTTAAGCCTTTTAGATTTACTCAAGGTGGTAAATGCTACGCCTCAGCAAGCAAAGATGGAAGTATTAAAATTTGGGATGGAGTCAGCAACAGATGTGTCAACACATTTTACAAAGCTCATGAAGGTCATGAAGTCTGCTCAGTTGCATTCACCAGAAATGGAAAAGTAATCATTTTATTCTCATAAAAATTAACTTTTCGTTTTAGTATTTGTTGTCTTCTGGAAAAGATTCTTTGGTTAAACTTTGGGAGTTGACGACAAGTAGATGCTTGATTGCTTACACAGGAGCTGGGACGACGGGAAACAAGAGCATAGGACGCAAGCAGTTTTTAACCATACAGAAGACTTTGTAATATTCCAGATGAAGCCACAACTTCACTTGCGCCTGGAATGCTCGAAATGCTTCCAGGCGTCAACTCCTTCTTTAGGTAAATTTTTTTATTTCCTACTTTTTGCACATTTTCTTTTAGGTCACAACGGCCCAGTAAGGCAAATCGTCCACAGTCCTCATTCTGCCGCCTTCCTTACCTGTTCTGACGACTTCAGAGCTCGATTTTGGTTCAAAAGACTTCACACATTAATTTGTATATATTTTCTTTTTACCAAAAAAAATTTATAATTTTCTTGGGTGTTAAAAAAATGTTAATTTAATACTTGAAAATAAATATTTAAAAAAAATTAAAATAAGGTTTTAAAATTCAGACTTGGTTTTTGACCAGATTGTAGTAATGGCCAACTTTCTGTAGGAGATCATAATGTTTGCCGACTTCGACTATTCTGCCTTTATGAAGGACAGCGATTAAATCTGCGTTTTTTATTGTTGATAGTCTATGAGAAACTATTAAAGTCGTCCTTCCTATGCTAGCTTTGTCTAAAGCTTCTTGTACAACCTAAAAATTAATGTTAGTTTTAGAAGATTTTTTGCAATTGTACTTTTTCGCTGTTGAATCTAAAGCAGATGTTGCTTCGTCGAGTAAAAGGATTTTTGGGTTTCGGACGACTGCACGTGCTATGGCTATCCTCTGTTTCTGCCCTCCTGAAAGCTGCGCCAAGTTGCCCACAGACAGTATCATAACCCTTTAACAGAAAAATAAAATGTTATCTCAACTAAATAACTTACCAGAGGCAAAGAGGCGAAAGTCGTGTATATTGGCTAATTTCGCTGCAGCGATTATGTCGCAGTCCGACGGAACAAAACCACAAGCTTTGATCCATAAATAATGTTCTCTTTAATAGTCGCGTTGAAAAGTAAAGGCTCTTGTGTTACTATTCCAATTTGGCTTCTTAGACAATCAACGTTGATTTTTTCAATTTATGTCATCAATCAACTTAAAAAGATTTTAAAAATCACAAATAAATTTTGACTCACAATATCTCCGCTTAATGGCAAATAAAATTGCTCTAATAGATTAATTACAGTTGATTTCCCACATCCTGATGAACCAACCAAAGCTACAGTTTGCCCAATTTCGATTTTTAGATTGAAATCATAAAGGACGTAAATGTGATGTCGACTTGGATATATAATTTGATTTTTAAACTCTATTTTTCCATGAACGGTCTGAAAAAAGATTTTTTTATTATAAATTATTTATGTTACTTTTCGGATGCCATAATCGGAAAGTGGGTCTACTAAAGATTTTCGGTCCATAAGTCTAAAGATGGATGCAGTCGCCAAACTCGCTTTTGTGAAATCTTGAAGTATAGCAACTCCTTGTCCTATTACTGCAGTGCAGAATGATATCGCAAAAAATACCCTTCAAAAATTGAATTTTTTAAAGCTTTATAATTCGAACTTACTTAAATACGTCTGTTATTCCATTTCTCCATTAACGATCAAGTAGCCACCGAAACAAAATGAAAGAGCGTACACAAAAAAGTTCATTGATTGAGCGAAAGCGTATGCCGTTGAAAATGAAACAGCTAATTTAAGGTGTCGCTAAAAAATAAAAAATAGAAAAGATAATTTAGGTTATTAATTTTTACTCATAAGGGCCTTGTAGGTGTGAAATGAAATGTCAATGAAAAGCTCCTCTCTGGCTAAACTCTGTACAGTTTTATATTACGAAAGCATTCTCCAGCAATCTTAAAAAACAATTATTACAAGAAAAAATAAGTTTAAATTACTTTTCCAGCTTTATCGAGAGCTTCGGTGTCTTGAAGTTGAGATTTTCGAACAAGAGAGACTTGTTATAGCTTGAATAATGAGAAAAGGGGAAACGAATAAAGGAGTATAGCCATTTTCCAACCATAATAGATGGAGATGGCGACTCCAGCCATTGTGACAAACGCAGACAAAAACTGGCCTGCTCTTAATCCTGCAGCCTAAAAAAAAATCATTAGTTATTCATTATTTATTTGGTACCTACCGCTTTAACCAATGGTGCATCACGAGATAGTTTGGTTAACAAGACACTAAACGAGTTTTCTTCAAGATCAAACCATGATAATTCCTGTTATTATATTCCGAAAGCTCAAATATCTTAAACGAGCAACTAAACTCAGCAGCCATAACCATTGTCGTCACCTAGGCTAAATTGAATCAAAATTCAAACATTTAAGTTTTTTTACTTTTGTGGCAAATGTGATTCCGCAGAAAATGCCAAGATATGCAAACATAGATGAAAAAGTGATTATTCCTTCTGTGAATTTCTCTCCCTCCTCATAAATCTAAAAATTAGAGGTATATAAACATTTAAACTTTTTTTTTACTTACTGAAATCATTTCAGAATAAAGATAAGCGAATGATGGTGGAACCACTCCAAAAAGAAAGCATGCACAAAAACCAATCAGAAGCCAATGCCATTCTGGCAAATTTAATTTTCCAAGACGAAGTAGACTTCTCATCATCCCAATATTCTAAAAATTAAAAAATTAAAAAAGAGCACAAATTTTGCTTTACCTTTTCATTGTTTCTTCGATAGGAGAGTCGTCGATTGAAATTTTTTGGGGCGAAAGCAAAAGTGGATTGATATTTGGACTAAAAATTATAATATTTAAATAATAATTAGAAAAAAAATTACATTTCTAAAGGCAATTCGTCTTGATTGTCAGTTTGAATTGAGACTAGCGACTATAATGTCCATCTAAAGCCATCAATTCTTGATGTTCCTTTTTCAACAATTTTCCCTTTCTAAAAAAATATTAATTTTAAATAATATTAAGTAAATTTTACATCCATGACGTAGATCATATCGGAATTTTTGATTGTTGAAAGTCGATGTGCGATGATTAATGTCGTCCGACCTTTCATCGCTTCATTTAAAGCGCTTCGTACGATGCTTTCACTTTCGGTGTCGAGAGCAGAAGTCGCTTCATCCAAAACCAGAAATGTTGGATCGCGAATAATAGCTCGAGCGATTGCTATTCTTTGTTTTTGACCTCCCGACAACTGCGATCCATGCGCCGACCATAGTGTTATACCCCTATTGAATATTTAAAAAAAATTCCAATTTTAAAAAACCTTACTTCAGGAAGCTTTTCTATGAAGAATGAGCATTTGCCAATTTAGCTGCATTTTTATGTCTGCCATTGTAACATCTTCAGCTCCGTAGGAAATATTTTCAGCAATTGTGACAAACAAAACTGGTTCTTGAGAAACTACACCAATTTTTTTCTTAACCATTTTAAATTTATATCTTTTATATTAACTCCATCAAATTCAACCTGAAAATTGTTCATTTAGAAATAAAGAGATTTAAAGATGTCTCACATTTCCTTCTACAGCATCATAGTAGCGAAGCAATAATTAATAACCGTACTTTTTCCTGAGCCACTTTCGCCGACGATAGCAACATTTTGGCCCGGTTGAACTTCAAAACTGATCCCACTTAAACCTAAAAAAAATTATGATTTGCAAACAAAATATTGAAAAACTTACAGTTGTTTCTCGCGTAGGATCGAAAAAACACATCTTTAAATGATAGGTCCATGAAATTTATTAAGTTGCAAACCACGAGTTGAATATGGGTCGATAATTGGAACTCTGTCAATTATTTCCAGAATAGTTTTGCCCGAACCGCTGGCCAAAGTGACCGCGTTGACGGAAGGATGTTTCCAAAAGAAAACACCGCACTTACCAGACAAAAAAGGACCTAAAAATTAACTTTTATTTAATCTATTTTCAACTTACTCCAAATATTTCTCCGACTGTTCCCATATTTTCCGATATCAATATTGAGCCGTACCAAAACCCGAAACCGTATGATGAATATCATTGCGTACAAGAACAATGAAACTGTGGACATCAAATAATATTTTTTCATGGCTGATTTTCGTCCGTCTTCAAGTGATTTGTGGTACCGGCTGCACTCATAGTCTACAGTTCCATAAGCAACGACAGTCTTCAGACATGTGAAGACTTCTTCTGCTACTGCACTGGCTTCAGCATATTTCAACTGCTCCCTTACAGCACCTGATGATAAAGACTAAAGAAAATTAAATTTCATTCAAAATTTTTTACTTTAGCCATATGCGGAGGTCAAATTAAATAGGAGCAATCATTAACAAAACGCAGGTAAGCTTCCAGTTCAGAACCATACTCAAGGTAAATCCACTCACAAAACCGCGATGTAAAAAACAATCATGCTCAACTTATATCCGATTCCATCTCTTATTCTTTCCAAATCGCTAAAAAAATACATAAAAAAAATTTTTCCCGTGAAAAAACACTCTGAAAGATTAGAAACGTAATCGCCGCGTTTTTCAGTCTCAAAGAAGCAATGTTCTGCCGCAAAACTTGACTGAAAAATTTCTTCCTTAGTTGAAACAATTGCCGGTCGGCCACTCTTCCCCAAAAAATATCTTAAAAAATTTCCACGTTAATTAACATATAAAATGTTTAACAATATTAAACAAATAAACAAAAAAAAAATGAAATTTGTAAAACTTACTTGAAGAAAAGAGCTAAAAAAGAGATTAAACCAAGAAGTATGTAAACTACACAGAAAAATAAACGTCGGACATAAAATCACTCGGTATATTTACATCTCAGCTTGAAAAGTAAAACTAAAACAGAAAAAATAAATAAAAAATAATTAAAATAATACCTTTCCAAAGCCGAACTTCTAAAAGATCTATTTTGATTGATTGATTCATATTTTTCTTCTATTATTCATCTATTTCATCCTTGTCCTAATTAAATAAATGTGTCAAATGATTTAAAAAAATGAATATTAAAAAAATAAACTTACAGCCCTATTGAGAAAGACGTCAGTCATAAGTCCAAAAACGTACCCTAAACATGGTACACTAGCACCCTGGATTAAAGCAATATTGTCCCAATAATAAGGAAGGAATAATCAGTTTTGTGGCGTACCGAAACTGAAAAAAAAAAAGTTAATTATACAAAAAAAAATGAATACTCAATCCCGAAAGTCCATTTTTCTTTTTTCTTTCTTTCTGAAAAATTTTAGCGTTAAAAATAAATTGTTGCTGGGATGTACTTACCTGATTGTTCCGTAGTCGATTAATTTTTCTCGGATGAGAAATTCGTCCTCTTGGCTTTGAAAGGCATTTTTCGGTTTGATCTCAGAGGAGAGAGAATCGGAATTAAGAAGTTTAGAATTCGATTGTTTATTTTATATTTTTATAAAAGTCGCCATTTGGTTTCAAAGGTGCTGTGATCTGTTAATGAAGAGACGACGTAATATTATTTGAAGACTATTATCTGGTTTGGTCTCTTAATACTCTTCGGCTTTTAATCTCCGTTCTTCGTAATCTGATTGACCGAAATGCATTTTCGTTTCTTGATTATAAAAATTAAAGAAAAAAAATTTTTACGCATCTTAAATTTTTTTTCACATAAAAATTTGTATGTTGGGTCCAAAAATTAATCTAAACTTTCTTCTAACATAGAACGACCTTCTAACCAACAAAAAACCATCAACCTGCATAAACGTGAATTGATCTTAAAGGTTATAAGCTTATAACCAGCTATAATTCAGATTTCAATAAAATGGATAGAAGAATATAAATTTTTGAAAAAATTCAAAATAGAAAACAAAGTCGATAAAATCAGTGACCTTTTTGAACAAATCACTTTAATTTACGGCTTTTGTCGTCATAAAATAGTTTAGGATAAAGATAATTTTTTTCCAACTACAATAAGTCAGTTTGTTCGTCGCAACCTGAAGCAACCAAAATTCAGGGGAAAATCAGCTTTATTTTAAGGTTTGAAAAGATTTTTTGAACAAAAAATAAGGAGTAATATTCAGAACCTTGGCAATATTAAATTAACAAAATTTTTAGGTGTTTTGTTTTATCTTTTTACTAAGATATAGGTCAGTAGAGTGCGAACGAAAATTTGGCTTATCTTAAATTATTAAGGAACGAAGGTATAAAGGGAAACGCTTCAAGGTGAAAGAAATTTGTTTTCGGGTTGTCTTTCGCAGTGAAACTTTGTGGAAAATTTTTGTTAAAAATGATGGATGAGTACTATGGGACCTTTGACGAATTGATCGTAGCAACGATGTCTTCCCTCTGCCTGTAAGTTGATCTCAAAAACTGTAAAATGCAATTTTTTGCTCAAACTTTTCATAGGGCAACATTGGGTCTATGGCCGTCAACGTTATGATGGAAACAGACGAAGAAACGTATAAAATCAACTCTAAATCTAAGAAGAAAGCAAAGTATGAAATTTTCAAAAAACCCAAAAACTATCCTCAGTTTTTTATACAATGAAGATGGTTTTTGTATTCTTAATTTTTTTAATTTAGAAAAAAGAAAAAAACTGAAGAAGATGAGCAACCGAGTGGACTTGCCGGAATAACAGGGCTGGTAAATAATTATTTTGGAGTAAAGAACAACTTTTTAAATATTTTTTCAGTTCCGCTATGCTCAATCTGGTGACTACACGCTTATGGTGGTTTCATAGCGTCAGTAACGAATGGAGCGTTTACCTGTCATGGCGCTCGTTTTGGTAGGATGACAAACATGTTCGTCAATGTCTCAATGAATGTAATGATTCAAAAAATTATTCAAAAGTTATAAACAAAATATTTACAGGGTTTCAAACCTGAAAATTGAACGACATTATCAACGTCTTCAACTCTCCCAAACATCACTGGAAATATAACAAAAACAGAGTTCACAGAATCTATGCAGACTTTTGCATTTTACTACGTTTATATAACAATCAACGTTTTTATATGTTTTTATTCAGGTATGATTAATAAGTGAAGACATAATGTATTTTTTTAAAGACTTTATGCTGGGAAATGGCTTGTGAGAGACAAGTTTATCGACTGAGACAGATATTTTTTTCACAAATTCTTCGTCAAGATATAAGCTGGTATGACGCCAATGAAGATGGCGATCTTCCGCACAAGCTTTCTGAGTATGTGGTGTAATAAAAATGTTTAATTGATTGAAATTTTAGCGATTTGGAAAGAATAAGAGAGGTA
>JACGAQ010003980.1:0-21456 GCA_014119065.1 Orius insidiosus | reverse complement strand
CTGCATTTTTTTGTACTCTTCAGGGTCATGGGCGAAATAATTATCGGATAGCTCGTTATAATTGCGCCAACTAAACTCCCGATAAATGCGGCATAACGCCAACCTTTGAGTTTGAACCATTTAAAAATATAAAAAATTACTTAAGTTATGAAATATACGAGAATATCAATAGCCACAATCAAACCTTTTTAATGAAAATTGTAACCTCTTGATGTTGGTTTTCATCGATTCTTAGGATAACAGTTTTGCTTTTGGTACCTTCGATGTTTGTCAACTTTTCCACATGTAACTCGTGATTAATAGAAATGACGCGAATTCACTACTGCCTCCCAGGTAAATTAGCGTATTTGGGTATTTCTGAAAGACACCAATCTTAAGATCTTCAGGACCCCTCTGGTTCAAGACAGTTGGTCTTTTTCACAATTTTGTCCTTGTGCCTGTGTCGTTTTTTTCTTTATTGAGCTTTTGATTTAGGGGACAGATTAGACACTGCGGTGATGCAAACATCGGGCCTGGAACGTATGAAAAAGATGGCTACATATTCTCTTTGGCTGGCATTGTCGTCAAAACAAAAGAAAACAATGTAAAAATCTCATCAAAAGAAAAACAATTTTTTAAATCATTTTACAGCATGCCATCGTCAGCGTAGAAACCAACAAAGGACAAGACACTGTACCAACTCCTGGCGATATCGTTACCGCTGAAGTAAACAAAAAAAAAGTTGTAGTTAAAATTAAGCTTTTTTTTAGATTGTAATTTTGACCCAGAGATTTGTCCGTTGTAATATAAAATGTATCAGAAATACACCTTTGGAGAAAACACTCCGAGGGATTATCAAATAGAAGATATTCGAGCTACCGATAAAGATAAAATTCAAGTACATGAATGTTTTCGACCAGGAGATATCATTTTGGCTAGTTGTATCCTTTTAAAATGATCATTTTAACTTCCTTAAGAAGTTATTGCGATACCCTCGACGTTTTTGGGGATGGGTCTTCCAGACCCGGAGGGTAAAATCGAATATTCATCTTTACCGATCTCAACTTTGTCTGTGGTGCCGGCCGGCCGGCACTTTACCGGAACACTTTACGGCCACAGTTTTCATCCGATTTTCACCAAAATTTTTAGCGGTGAAGAAGAATGTAATGAGGGCAATTTTTGAATTTCGAAAAAACGGCGGAGATATGTCTGTTTGAAATTTTAAAAAATTCGCTGCGGCCGAACCGTTAATCCGATTTCACCAAATTTTTACCAATTACTCCTTATATTTTTTACTGTAGAGTTGTGGCTGTAGATTTTCTCAATCGAGATGTAGGTGGGCTTGCAGCCAATTATTTTTAAGAATTTTGGTGTAAAAAAATTGCGACTTTTTAAATTATTATTTTTTTTAGTAGGGAGAATTCGTACTTTACCCTTTACGAGAGGCACATCAATTCATCAATTTTTCAATTTCCCCCTCCTATATAGATACTTCTCTTTGAGGAAGTTTTCGTTGGAAGCTCTTAAACCAGTACTTTTCTATGATTTATTCTCATCCGGGAAAAAAAAAAATCAATCATGATTTTCTATACCTTTTTAAAAGTGAGAGAATGTATTCGTAAATCTAAAAAGTATGAATACGAGACTCATAGTCACATTTATCAGAAATTTATTTTATTTAAATGAATTCCATGAAAACGCAATTAACCTTGGTTTAAAAACAAAATTGTTTATTACCAATAAGTTCAAAAAATAACAACTAAATCGTATTCCTAATTTTTCGTTATTTAGGAAGAGGAAAGAGCAGTACTAGGGCTGGTAACCCAAAGGTTGTAGGTTCGAATCCCTCTGGGGGCCTAACTTTTTCTCTCCAATTAAAATTCGTCAAAAATATTTGAATATCTAGAAAAATGAAATTTGAATGTAAGTTTATGTTTATTTTCATATTTGTAAATATGAATACGGCTATCTCTGGTGAGAGAAGAACACTTATAAATTAATTTTTCTTAATGATTGTCGTTAGCTACCTGTAAAAGAACTTCAGTCTTACCAATTGACGACAGCTGAAGATGAATTGGGGTAGTTATAGCTCAAAGTGAAGCAGGTTGGTCACTCATTAGCTAATAAAATTGCAGAATATTTTTTTTAGGAGAAACTATGGTACCTGTAAGCTGGAAAGAAATGCAGTGTAAAAAGACACTTTTAAAAGAACCAAGAAAAGTGGCCAAAATTATACCTGAATAAATTTTTTATCAAAATTGGAGTTTTTAAAGTAAATAATTTATATTTAAACAAAACTTTTAATAAAACCTCTAAAATAAGATTTGTACAAAAAGAAAACCGACGTAAGTTTCTTATCAATAAAATTTGTAATATTTTGCAGTAACGATCACAAAGGTTGGAATGGTAAGGACGGTTAATATGGCCAAATTAAATTGATGATTCGGGGAGTTGCAAGTCCGGTTATAATTGTCGAAAGAAGATTACGCTGTGGTTGTCTAAAATCCGTCGGCCGCATACGTAGACGACGTCAGGGCCAACTTGCTCGACGACCATTCCCGTCGTTTGTCCACTCCTTAAAATAATTAAAAAAATTTATAAAAATAAAAAATGTACCAGAATATTGAAATGTGGCGCCTAAAATAGAGTCGACGATACTTCCGAAAAGCCCGGCGAATGCTGAAGCAGGAATGACAGGCCATTGTGGGGGCGATTCAGCCAAAAGGTTGCTGTCTGCTGTATACAGTAAGACAAGGTAGAAACTGCCAATGACACATCCACCAAAAAGGCTAACGAGGAGACCAATGATGGAAACGGCGCCGTTTACCCCTTTGGGAACTTTTTTACCGCTTGTGATCAACCAAGGGTCTGACTTTGATAAACAGTTCCAAGCTCGGATGCCCACGTGTCAGCATTCGCACATGAAACAGCTCCTAAAATTTAAGAAATTATAAAGCCTAAAATAAAACTCCATTACCGATAACTCCCAAAGCAAGCCAGGATGATCGGAAATCCTGAATAAAGTCTATAGGTCTCTCTCCGCTTCCAGTCTCTAATAAATAAAGCAGCGAAAGCAACGTCGCCATCCCTCCATTGCAACGCTTGTATCCAATTTCTTTGACCACCTTCTTTAAAATCAATTTCGATCTTTCTTTTCGTTTTCGCTTTAAATTTCGTCGCTTGCGAAGACGTTATGAACATAACAATGACACATATCATAAAACCGTAGTTCGATAAGGTTAAAATAAAACCATTAAACCTGTAGAAAAATAAACATTAGTGCCTTCTTCATCATAATCTCTTACCAACAAGGGCTCCACTTTTGTTAAGGCTGCGCCGTTTATAGCCCCAGGATGCTATAACGAGAGGAACTAATGTCGACATAAGCCACCGAGTTGGTGGTATTGCTTCTGCGGATGAAATAATAATAAAAATACAATAAAATAAAGTCACCGACCATCATTTCCAGATTTATTATGTTAAAAGCGACTTCCAATCCATAGCACCATCGCCAATGGTATCGCTGCGAGAAGAAGAAATACTGGAGTGAAAGTCTCTACTTTCCATTGTGAGTCTTTCTTTAGTCTTGTCCATTATCAATATTTATCTGCAATAAAAATGGCCTAATTTTATTTTTCAGGGAGTAGGCGCCATGGAGGCTTTGAGTTCATTTAACAGGTGAAATAACTTACCGTTTAGTGCGCTAAAACTTTAAAAATGAGTAAATATAGATTAAATTTTTTAAAAATATAAAATTAATCAGTCTTATTAAAAAGAATATCGTTCTCCGGCGTGAGCCCTTTTCAATTAGTAAAATTGCTGTAACCTAGACTTTTTATTTCAAAATTATAACCTCATCTTGTTACCTCTGTAGAAAGCTGAAAATTTATGACGTCATTGTTGGAATTTTTGGTGAATTTCCAGGTTGAAGGAAAACCTTAATAATAAAATTTAATTTTTTAATAGTTTTATTCTTTGTCAAAAAAGTAAAGATATTTGGAGAAACCAAATTGGATTAGGTTGACCACTTGAATGGGGAGTGATTGCTTATTTAAACGTTCTTTTAAGTTGACATCGACCTAAAAATTATTGATTAGAATTTTTATTTAATAAGGAAATTCGTTACTTTGTTAAGCATTGTTAATAAATGCTCTTCTTTCCAAAATTCCGACATAACAGAAATAAGTTCTTGGAAAAAGAATGATCCCATGGTAGTATGTCTTAAGGTCGCTAAATCTAAAAAGACGTTATTGTCATTCGTTTTGGAATTTTGATTTACCTGGATTTCCTGGAAAGACTAAAAGAATGTCGCTTAATCCTCCAGATCGATCAGCGTCTGTTTGAATGATTCCTTCACCCTCTATACAGAAATAAAATAAGAACATTGCAATAAATTTTAGGTTTATGTTTACAACAATTGCTTATTAATAGATTTGAGGAGAGAAAACAATACTTATGAGCGGTTTCGGCGAAATAAACCTCTTCAGGTGAGCTATTTTCATCTTATTTCTCTCTCGAAACTAACGATTGTCCGAGTATGGGAAGGTAGTAGGTTACTGTTTATTGTCTCTTTCCACAGATGTTTTTAATCCCTTGGCAATGAAGCATAAAAGATGTTTTGTGAAAACTGGGAGTGAAGGGGGAACAAAAGTTCCTTTTACCTTCCCGCATATTACAAACCGCCATGCAATTATGTTCACATTAATTTGAATATCTATTTTATACCACATATTAATGAGAACATTGTTTAATTCTTACCGGTAGCAATAAAATTAGGAGGCGTTTTTGCGTTTTCTTTTCATATCCCATATCATGACTAGTCCCTCTGCAAAAATCATATTAACATTAATAGATTTTTTTAAAATTATACTTTATTTTTATGGCGTATCCGAAAGATTTGAACCCAATAATTAAGGGAGAAATATCTGTGATAATTCTCACGACGTGTTTCGGCTTAAAAAGCATCGTCAGGTGAGCTATTCCGTCTACCACAATCATTGTCTTTTCACTCGTCTTTATCCCCGAAGAGATTTTATGGATACCATGGGAAGTGAATATAACTAGACTAGAACCATTTTTTTTTACCTGCAGCATCCTAAAATGACAACTTTGGGTACGTCGACTAAATGGGGGCATTTCCAGAATGTAACAGTTCAATATCCAGTTTAATTCGACAAACCGATTATCGGCCATTTTTTTTACGTTGAGCCTGTCGTTTCCTGCTTTCGTACCATGACATGACGATGATTATGCAGCAATCTTCTTTCATTTCGGCGACAAATTTTTGAAATTCGATTCAAATCCTAGAAAGAAATACTTTAATTTAAATATTTTAAATTACTACCGATTTATTTAAATTTGAAAAAGGGACGATTTCAAATTTTAAATCGGCCCAATTTTTGCAGTTTTTCGTCGTCGAATCCGATCCGTAACGCGTATAGTCGACATCTGGTTTTAATGGGTCATCGTCGAAATCGCGATTATTGACTATAACACTTTTCCTTTTGGTTCTGTCTTCATTTTGTAAATCTAGAACATAAAGTAATTTTATTTAAAAAAAGTACAAAAGTTCCCCAGTTTCATCTCATTCAATCGGTTAAATTTTTGGTCTAAAAAATGGCTCTACTAAAAAGAAAAGAGATTTATTGCCTGCAAAGTTTCATTTTTTCAAAGGTCAACCCTTACCTGTTCACAACGAGATACTTTTTCTGGAGCTGCTGAGGTCGAAATTTCCGAAGTTAAGTTCTGGTTTGAAACTTCAGGGATCGGTGTTGCTTCCACTGCCTCAGTTTCAACCTCTTTATTATTTTTCAAAACTTTAATTTTTACATCAAAAGCTTTCTCAACCTCTCTTTAACTTCCTTTTCTTTTTTTCCCAAATTTTTAAACATCATGAATCTTTTGAATTTATTCTAAAAATGAGCCGCTTTAAAAAAAAAACGTTTATTTACTTTAGATAATTATTTCCTGTGTGGGAGTGGAATTATCAGATAAATGTGATACAAAATATACTTGGAAATTATCTCTTATATTGAAGCTCCTTTTGAAAAGAGGGAGTGTTCAGCTAGAGGCTATCACCATATTGCCATCAAGAGGTTTCAGTCAAATCACATTTGAAGCCAAAATATAAAATGATTTTGTTCTCAAACATGGCCTTCGCCATCAAAGAAAATTATTGATCTAATAATAAATTTACCCCCACGCTTGGCAAGGTTTTTCGATAAGAAACTTTTCTCATTTAAAAACTAAAAGGTTTAAAATCGTTTAAATTTTTTCCCAAAGCTCAAAAGGTTAATATCAAAATTTTGAAAATATCAAAATCATCCTTTGCGGAAATTATACGCAATAAAAATTTAAGTAAAAAAATAAATCTAACTAAAAAGGTTTGTTTACCGCTGACTCCAAAACTACTTATCACCTACCGTCAACCTTTTCGCCCCAATCCATTTCTTCCCAATAATTTATACACTCATAGGTTCACCACCTGTGGTACTTCCAGCCTTTTATTTTTATCGAACCTACCCTTTTTAAACAATGGGGTTATTTTTTTAAAATTTAATCATATTAGATTGCCTGAAGGGATAAAAATAATTAATTTTTATTTACAATAGGCTGTTCACTAAAGCCCAAGAGGAGGTTGTAATTCGATCATATTTTTCTTTTGACGAATGGCATTCGAACTCTTAATCCTTTTTTCAAAGGATTTATATTGGAAAAAAGGCTGGCGAGATAAGTCAATTTATTGGTTTTCATTTCTGTTTTATCGTTTTCCGGTTTTTTGTTCTGAATTTCTTTAGAATGCCAGACTGAATAGGATGCGTAGAGCACAAAACCTTTGGGAAAAAAGTCATTATTTTAAAATAAAATTATTCATTGCCTAAATGCCGTTTCTGGAAAAAAAGAGGATAAAAAAAGGTTAAAAAAATGACCAGAATCATCGTGAAATACCATCATAAGAGGATAGAATTCATTTAAAAATTTATTTGTCTCGTAGTAGGTTAAACGTTAAGCTGAAAACTGTATGAAAAAAATAAAAAGCCTAAAATCGAAGAAAAAAAAGAAGGGCTAAAAATAAAAATAAAAATAATAATAGAAAGCCATCTTATTGGATAAAGATCGAGCAAAGACCTACCAACGACATTTACCAGCTCTAATAATAAGTAAAACAATTTAAGGAAGTTAAAACCTCATCATTTGTTTTTAAATGATAAAAGTTCATATTTACCGATTAAAAACCAAACTATTAAAATAATAATTTGAGACATCGTTAAATAGACGAGCGTAAATGACAAACAAAAAATATTTAATGTTGGCAACAATGGCACAAGTCTCACCTAAAATAGTAAATTCAATTATTACCACGAGGTGAAGCTCGATGAGAGAATGAAAAATATGGAAAGTTTCCACCTGATGAGGCCTATTAGGCAGAACCAGTCGTTTTTTCATTCCCTCTCCTTCAAAAATTTGTTAATTTCGCTAAAATATAAACGTACTTTGTAAACAGTTTCAATTTTTATTTGCGGTTGGGCGCACAAAAACGTAAACGACGCTGTACAAATGATGCCGAATACGATTAGGAAGATAAATTTTAAAGCCAAATTTTCTCTATTTATTAACAAAATGTTGCTTAGTGTAATTGATGCTCCTATAGCTGAAATCACTGAGCACAATAATTAGATTATCATGTATTGTAAAACAACAAGTAAAATTCGATTTCCCATACAACATTTATACCCGCGGTATACTATATTGGAACGATTTCCCACACTCTATTTGGGAATTAAATGCTTCCTCCCCAAGATAAAAGAGATTAACATTATCTGATTCTAAACTGTAGAAGGAGAAAACGAATATGACTTGAGCGCCACAAGTGGTTATTTACAAAGATATCGAGGATCTATTGTAGAGATTGTTAGTTTTACCTAATACTGAGACGATATGCTCTGAATAAATATTTGGACGAGAGGACCCTTGAGTTATCCATCTTGTATCTCGAGAGTATCTAGAACAGAAGAAAGAAGAAAAAAAAAATGAAAGTGGACTCAAAGCTGTTTTGATTGGAGGGTGCACGTTGAATCGATTGTAAGTACCTTAATTTCAAAACACAAATTGGTCCTATAGCAGCGACTAATAAAAATGAAGTCGCCTTAGTCATATTTACAACTCCGGGGTTCACACAGACCGCGATGATACCTAAAATAATAAATTTTGCAGAGCACATAAATTAGAGTTCAACCTGCCATTATCCCACACAAAAATGTAGTCGTTACGTTCTGTACTTTTGAAAAGATCTGAAAAAATGAGGCCGTCTCGGGACATAGCACAGAGTATTCTTGTAAAAGACATCATTTGTAAAAATAAACTGAAATTCTTTTTTTGTTCAAATATTTAGTGTGAATAAAATAGAAGAAACCTTGAGAATATAAAACAAGGGACGTTGAGGGCTTGAATGTAGAGTAATCCGTTTACTTTTAAAAGTATTAAGATCGATCCGATTGGATTTCCATCACCTGAAAAATTCAAGTTTAACGAGAAAACGAATATTTTTATGTCTTCATAGCTCCATGCTAGACATGTCAAAACGGAAAAACCCCCGTAAAGTACGAGGGCGTAAAAATAAGATAAAAACTGTGCTTAGGTAACGATTCGGACGGATTAATTGCTTCTTCGCCTAAAACTTTTTTTGAAAATCAACGTTATAAAAATTGATTACCGAAAACGTGAGGGCGAAAATGGGACTGTAAACTGCGGAAGAAGGTATGAACGAATGGGACAAAACTCGAAGGTGTTCTAATTTGAAGTAAATCCAATTATCCAAGTTGATAAACCCCATAATAAAACGGCCAAACCAAACAAACATGTTTGGCTCATGAAAAACAAGATGGTGTTTAACATTTTCATTCTTTTCTGTTTGAAGAAACTACGCCTGAAAAAACTCAATTATTAGTTCATTTACACCCGGTTCGCTCTAGTAGGTGTAGTTGAATTAGTTCCCCATAGAGCGCTGAGAAGTCCCACACCCGGCGGTATGAAATTTGTGTTGTACCTGATCGTTAAGCCGATCATGAACGTCCAAAGGTCTAAATGCTCGTCGAAATACTGACTTGGCCCTAATTCGACATAAGTTTCAATCGTCCGTTTCATGCTTCCAGAAAAAAATGCTTCATCGATTATATCACCGGCTTCTTTAAGCTGGGGCTACGCCTTTTATTTTACTTATATGGAAGTTTGGTGATTTATTTTTACCTAAGCCGAACGAGAGAACAGTGTACCATCCGGTCATAAAACCGACGAATTCACCGATGTACGTGTACGAAAAATGATAAGGACCTCCCAGGCATGGCTGTAAGGCCATAAGCTCCATATAGGACCAAACTTAAAACATAAATTTTCATTTGTACAATTTGGTACCGTTCACTGATAAAATGAGACCGGAGATTAAGTAGCTGTGGAGTCCACCGTCCCCATATTGCTTCATGTGACGTATGAAATCTAAACACTGATATGCAATTAGGGATCCCACGCACCACACGAAAGCTCCGGACGTTCCATAAATACGTTCATACGTTCCGTTTTGTTCAAAGTTCGTTTTCTTCGCTCTCATCCGCCTCTAAAATTTTAATTGAAAAACAGCATAAAAAATGTTTACAAATATCGTCATTAAAATTTGTTTAAATTCCGGCATATTTTGAGGTTCACCAGTTTTTTCTGTAGCTTTTTTTTAGTTTCAATATGATGAAACTTGAATTTTAAAATTTTTATTTATTTTTTCAGGAAGTTGCGTTTGGAGAAGAAACATTGAAAATGATCTAATATTGACAGGATTTCTCGAGGGAGACACGGATCTGGGGCGGACGATGATCTGAGGAGGGGGCGGGAGGGGGAATAGCCTCACCCTCTATTTCCATCAAAGTTGCATATTTGGTTCAGCGATTTCTTTGAAGTGGTTCCGCTATCTTGGCGTTTTCTGGTCGATACAGCCTTGTAAATTGAAACAACGCCTTGATTATCGATTCACTTCTTCTCCCCCATTTTTTAACGGTAGATAGGTGCTATATCAAATTTGATTTTATTACAGGCGCTCCTCTCAGCCCACAGCCAATTTTTTCCCCAACTTTCATTCTCAAAATTATAGTAAAGATGGTTTCATGGACAAACAGTTAGCATCTTTTAAAACGAAAATTTGTTAATTTAAATTAAAACAGTCTGGCTAAATCGGAAAAAAAAACAACCATTTCTCGCTTTAGTGAAACTCGGAAAATTCCTTGCATTGCCAAAAAAACGATACTGAAAAAACGCAAAATGTCCGGCCCATCTGGGACCGGATTAAACAAAATGCTCAAAAAGGTGAAGCCATTTTATCGCCGAATCCCTTCGAACCGCTCTCTGTCCCTGACGAGGAAGAGGGAATGACCGTGGAGGAACCATCAAAAAACGATGCCGATAAGATGAAAAAAAATAATCCAGAAAGGCCGCCGCCTATCTTCGTCAACAATGTGAGTAACATGAACTCCTTAATCCTAAGTCTAAATTCGCTTCAAATAATCTATAAATATAACGCCCTCTCAAACAACTCTGTTAAATTCACTTTTGAAACAACTGACGGATATAGAGCCGCTATCAAACTATTTGATGAAAAAAAAGGTGAATACCATACCTACCAAATTAAAAATGAAAGATGCATGCGAGTAGTAATTAGAGGTTTGCATCACACCAGTGATACAAATTTATTGATGAATGAACTAAAAGAAAAAGGTTATGAGCCCATAAGAATGTTGAGCGTTCTTCATCCAGTCACAAAAACTCCGTTACCACCTTCTTTGTTGACCTCAAACCGAATCCGAATAATGCGAAAGTTTATGAGCTGAATCGTCTCTTTGGAGCCGTTATCAAAGTGGAACCACCAAAACCTCGTAGAACTGTCATTCAATGCGTTAATTGCCAACAGTACGGGCACACGAAAAACTATTGCCACAGACAAGCGAAATGTGTTAAATGTGATGGCTCACATTCAACTGAAAAATGCAATAAAGATCCGAATTCGTCACCTACTTGCACTAATTGCAAAGGAGCGCACACGGCAAATTATAAAGGTTGCCCTGTACACCGACAACTTCAAAAAACTGTAATCAAGCGCCAAAGCGACAGCTTCGATCATGCTCCATTACCACAAGTAACCCCCAAAAATGCTCCCAACTTTGACGGACGTCAAAAAAACTCTTCATTTTTTCGAACCGAAATGAAAAATAAAATGTCATACGCTCAAGCGACGTCACAAAAAGATGTAGTCAGTGACCAAATGACCATGCTCCTACAAAAAATCGATTCTCTAATAAACATTATTACTCCACTTATTCAGATGTTTACACAAATAATGCCAAGTTTAATCTCCAAAAAATGAGCCCCCAACGGATGAAAACCCCCGTTCGAATCTGCAATTGGAATGCCAGGAGCCTGGCTGGAAAATATCATGAACTTCTTCACTTCACACATTATCATGCAATCGATATTTTATTAATATCTGAAACAAAATTATGCTCAAATAAATACTTCTCATTCCCTAATTACAAAGTTTACCGAGCTGATCATCCCAGCGATACTGCACAAGGAGGAGCAGCTTTATTGATCAATCAAAATATCCCACATGAGGAACTTCCTCCAATTATCGAAGAAATGTTACAAATAGCTAGAATTAAACTGAAAGTTGACGGTAAAGATTATCAAATAGGATCGTTTTATTCTCAACCTAAAAACAAAATCACGACAGCCGACCTATGGGGAGTCTCCCATGAAATGGGCAGACATTTTCTACTCGGAGGCGACTTCAACAGTAAACATCCTAGATGGGGATCAAACACCACCAATCCCCGAGTCTCGTCCTACATGATGTAGTGCAAAATTTGATGCTTGAAGTCATTCACCCAAGCACCCCGACATACTTCCCGGATCGAGTTAATTTAACCCCAGACGTATTGGATATATTTATTGGCAAAAACCTGACAAATCTCTGTGGCTCACCTAGGGTCATCACCGCCTTGTCTTCTGATCACAAACCTGTCCTTATGGAATTCAACTGCTTATTAAACCCCAATCAACGCCCTACCCTAATTGAAAAGCCGTTCGACTGGAATACCTATAGGGAAACACTTGAAAATGAAATCGATTTAAAAATTCCGTTAAAATGTCCCCAAGATATAGATAGTGCCGTGTCCAAAATTACGAGGAGTATACAGGTAGCAAGTCGCGAAGCTCATATTAAAACAGAAACTTACCAACCAAAGGGAAGACAGTTTCGCTACTTTCCACCTCACATCAAAGAGCTCTATGAAGTAAAATCGAATGCACGAAAATTATGGGAACGCACGGGTTACCCGGTTCATAAGACGGCCTACAACCGTGCAACAAAAGAATTAAAAAATGCTATTAAATCTCAAAATATGACCGACTTTGACGCGGAGTTATCCATATTGGATAACAAGGACTGTTCTTTGTGGAGGAAAACAAAAAGCCTGCTGAAAGAAAGAGCAACCATCCCCCCACTTAAAATTGGGAACAACATCTATGCCACCTCACCAGAAAAAAATGCGAAATTTTTGCCAATATGCTTGAACAGCAATTCACACCGCATCCGGAGACAGACGCAAATTTCTCGACTCGGATCCACGACATTGTGACTCCTCTCCAACTTTCTCCGTTTCGATTTTCTTCTCACCTGGACAAGTCAAAATGTTATCAACCGATCTCGCACCAGAAAGGCTCCGGGGCACGATTTAATTGTTCAACCACTGCTTAAAGCCATGGGCAGGAAGGCACTTGTTTTCTTGACCCAAATTTACAACGCGATGCTTCGACTAGGTTATGTGCCGAAACAGTGGAAAGCAGCAGTTATAACGATGATACCAAAACCAGGGAAAAACCAGCACGACCCAAACAGCTACCGACCGATCAGCCTATTGCCTCTCCTTTCGAAAATATTTGAGAGATTGGTTCTTCCCCACTTTATGGAAAAATTTAAAAGTATTGCCACATACTCAATTTGGATTTAGGGAACTACACTCTTGTCCTCAACAATTGTGCCGTGTTACCGAAGCAATTCTTGATACATTTGAAAAAAAGTCGATCTGCGCTGGAATCTTCCTTGACACAGAAAAAGCCTTCGACAAAGTGTGGCACGAAGGCCTCCTTGCTCAGACAAAAAACTACCTTACTGACACTTTATTTCGATTACTAAAGTCATATTTAACAAATAGAACATTTTCAGTAAAGTGCGCAGGTGCAGAGTCAGTCATAAAACCGATCCGTGCGGGAGTTCCACAAGGTAGCGTAATGGGCCCGATCCTCTACAACGTTTACGTAGCTGACTACCCTAAGCACCCAGAAGTCACGATAGCTCAATTCGCAGACGACGTCGCTGCACTTGCGAAGGGTAGCCAGGAACACGTCCAGGAAGTTATACAACAATATGCTGATGCGGTCACGTCATGGTCGACGAAATGGAGGTCGCGAGTGAATCCGTCGAAATCAAACGTAGTCTGTTTTACCTATAAACGAGCAAACATCGATCTTCCTACGACAATTCAGAATGAATTGGTGCCACAAAAATTCAACGTCAAGTACCTAGGTGTCACCCTTGACACGAAATTGATCTGGCACGATCATATAGATGAAATTGTTAAAAAAGTCCGAGAAAGAGCGAGGAAGCTATACTGTCTAATTAAAGGCACATCGAGGCTTCACCTCCACCACAAAAAAGCGATCTACATCTCGTTAATTCGTCCCATCTGGATGTACGGATGCGAAATCTGGGGCTCGGCAGCAGACTCACAAGTAAAAAGAGTCCAAACGGCGCAGAATAAATTCTAAGAACTATGGTCGGGGCTCCATGGTATGTCAGGAATTCGGTTATTCACAAGGACTTAAATATACCATATGTTACTGACACGCTAAAGGAAAGGGCGATGAAAATTAAAGGCTCTTTGCAGAACCATCCCAATCCTCTTCTCCGTCAACTGACGTTAAACCCACCCCTCCAAGAAATAGAAGGAGATTAAAAAAGAAAGAATCTGTGATAATTGGTGATAAAAAACAATGTGATATATAGTACATCCTTTAATTTATATTTAATATTTATTTGCATGCATCAATTGTATAGTATATCCCTTAATTTATACCCTTAGTTATTTAATATTAATTGCATGCATCAATTGTATAGTATATCCCTTAATTTATACCCTTAGTTATTTAAAATATTTATTTGCATGCGTTTTTTTTTTAATGTTTACTTATTTATGATTAAATTATTCAATTTGATATTGCTATACACCCACAGTGTTTAAAATATTTATTTGCATGAATCATTTAATTATTTATTTATTTATGAATTATTTATTCTATTTATATTCTATTTATATTTATATTTCTAATATTAGTAGGGCTCACCATTGGGTGACTTCCCTTCCACAAGTTTCCAAAGTTATATATATACATAAATTTAGCACAACTATAGTGTATTCAAATACAAAAGTTTATTTCAAAAAAAAAAAAAAAAAAAAAATGGACAAAAAAGTCCTGTAAAACGCCAGAAAGCAAAAAAAAAAATATTTTGACGGTCAAAAAGTTGAGAAAATGCCCAAAATAGTAAAATTGGGGTTTCATGACCAAAAGTCCAGAAGTCCAATAAACTTGTAATAAATTTTTTGGGCGTAAAAATTGATGAAATGGTCAAAATCGAGTAAAAAATTAATTTCTTGGTCAAAAAGTGAGAAAAATGTCCAAAATCGATTAAAAAAAATGGGTTTCAGACAAAAGTCCAAACGCCTGAATGCCAAAAATTAGTTTCACGGACAAAGTTGAGGAAAAGTCCCAAAAATGTAGTAAAATGGGTTTCATGACAAAAGTCGCAAAACGCCAGAAATGCTCAAAAAAATTATTTTGACGGTCAAAAAGTCGAGAAAAATGTCCAAAAATCGAGTAAAAATGGGTTTCACGGACTAAGATTCCAGCAAACGCCTGAAATGCGAAAAATTAGTTTCACGGACAAAAAGTGAAATTCCCAAAATTATAGTAAAAATGGGTTTCATAGACAAAAAGTCCTGAAAGCCAGAAATTCGCAAAAAAAAAATTTTGACAGTCAAAAAGTCAAGGAAAATGCCCAAAATCGAGTTAAACGGGTTTCATGGACCAAGAAGTCCAATAACTTGTAAAAAAGGGTTTTTGGGCGAAAAAATTGATAATAACGGTCAAAAATGAGTAAAAATTATTTCTTGGTCAATAAGTCGAGAAAAATTTCCAAAAATCGAGTAAAAATGGGTTTCACGGACAAAGATTCCAGCAAACGCGGAAATGCGACTAAAAAATTAGTTTCACGGACAAAAAGTTAGAAAATTCCCAAAATTATAGTAAAGATGGGTTTCATGGACAAAAAGTCCTGCAAAACGCCAGAAAAAAAAAATTATTTTGACGGTCAAAAAGTCAAGGAAAATGCCCAAAAATCGAGTTAAAACGGGGTTTCATGGACCAAAGTCCAGAAGTCCAACTAAAAAAAAGGGTTTTGGGCGAAAAAATGAAAAACGGTCAAAATCGAGTAAAAAATTATTTCTTGGTCAAAGTCGAGAAAAATGTCCAAATCGAGTAAAAAATGGGTTTCACGGACAAAGTGCAGCAAAACGCCTGAAATGCGACTAAAAAATTAGTTTCACGGACAAAAAGCTGAGAAAATTCCAAAATTATAGTAAAAATGGGTTTCATGGACAAAAAGTCCTGCAAAACGCCAGAAATTCGCAAAAAAAATTATTTTGACGGTCAAAAAGTCAAGGAAAATGCCCAAAATCGAGTAAAACGTGGTTTCATGGAAAAAGAGTCCAATAAACTTGTAAATAGGGTTTTTTTGGCGAAAAATTGATAAAATGGTCAAAATGAGTAAAAAATTCTTAGGCAAAAAGTTGAAATAAATAAATTGACAAAAAGCTGGTTCTTGGATAATTGAGGATAATGACGTTAAATCGAGTTAGAAAGGCTTTCTTAGGAAAAAAAAATCTGAGAAAACTCCTGTATTAAGGCAGAAAAAAATAGAAACTTCGCCCAGCCAGGCCACAAACAGGAGAACTTTCTCTTTTTTTCTTTTTTTAAGATCGAATATCGTCTTTTTATGAGAAAAAACAAAAAAACATTTTAACTCAATAATGTCAATAAGTTAACAAGTGGTTTCCTGCTTAAAATCTTAAGTCCCCTCGGCGTAATTTTTATTAATAATAGCCAGTTGTCAATGAGACAACTGTTTATGTGGGCTTATGATCAGCTTTTTTTTTTCTTTTCTCTCTCTAAATCCTTGGAATCTCCCCCATTTTAAGCATTTTCATCTTTCAACCCTCGAGGTATTTAATATTAGATAACTCGTGTAATAGGGAGCAAACATAAAATCCAATTTCCAAGAGCAAAGAGAACATTAGGAACATAATGAAATTTCTTTTATTAAACAAAAAAAACCAAATGTAAATTAGGCTTCCACTTTTTAATGCAGTTTTTTGAGAAAAAAAAAAGGCTTTGAAAAATCATAACTCAAGACAGATTATTACACTCAGCCTGTCTAGCTTTAATTTTGAAAATTGATTTTTCATATTTTGGGAAGCGAATTCCCAAAAAAAATACAAACAAAATTATGAGAACCAAAGGTCGAGACCTGAAACTGGATCAACCCCTCCCCATTTTCATATGTAACTCGAGGTCAAAAATTTCTATAATCAGAAATTTTAAAAAATTTTAAATTTACTGGCCATGACTCAAAGAAATTTGCATTTTAACCCATCCAGTCCATACTGAACAGGAGTAAACAGCCCGAATTTCTACCTACTCTATAACAAGAAGAACCCCCTTTTTCCCAGAATTTAAGGTGTTTTCCTCGATTTTTGTCATAGAAGGCCAAATTTTGGAGGATTTTCAGGCAATATCCAGCCAAAAAACCATTATTACCAGATTATCAGGCAATTTCCAGCAAAAACCCTTATTACCAGGTTTCAGGCAATATCCAGCCAAAAAACCATTATTACCATATCAGGCAATTTCCAGCAAAAAAGCCTTATTACCAGGTTTTCAGGCAATATCCAGCCAAAAACCATTATTACCAATTATCAGGCAATTTCCAGCAAAAAAGCCCTTATTACCAGGTTTTCAGGCAATATCCAGCCAAAAAACCATTATTACAGATTATCAGGCAATTTCTAGCAAAAAAGCCCTTATTACCAGTTTTCAGGCAATCCAGCCAAAAAACCTTATTACCAGATTTCAGGCAATTTCCAGCAAAAAAACCCTTATTACCAGATTTTCAGGCAATATCCAGCCAAAAAACCTTATTACCAGATTATCAGGCAATTCCAGCAAAAAAACCTTATTACCAGTTTTCAGGCAATTCCACCAAAAAACCATTATTACCAGATTATCAGGCAATTTCCAGCAAAAAAGCCCTTATTACCAGGTTTTAAGGCAATCCAAAAAAACCATTATTACCAGATTATCAGGCAATTTCAGCAAAAAACCCTTATTACCAGTTTTCAGGCAATTCCAGCCAAAAAACCCTTGTTACCAGAAAGGCAATTTCACCCTTTTACCAGATTTCAGGCAATTTCCAGCCAAAAAACCCTTATTACCAGATTTTCAGGCAATATCCAGCCAAAAAACCTTATTACCAGATTTCAGGCAATTTCCAGCAAAAAAACCTTATTACCAGTTTTCAGGCAATTCCAGCCAAAAAACCTTATTACCAGATTTCAGGCAATATCCAGCCAAAAAAGCCCTTATTACCAGGTTTTCAGGCAATTCCAGCCAAAAAACCATTACCAGATTATCAGGCAATTTCCAGCAAAAAAGCCCTTATTCAGATTTTCAGGCAATTCCAGCCAAAAAACCTTATTACAGATTTCAGGCAATTCCAGCCAAAAAAGCCCTTATTACCGTTTTCAGGCTTATCAGCAAAAAATTATTACCAGATTTCAGGCAATTTCCAGCAAAAACCCTTATTACCAGATTTTCAGGCAATTCCAGCCAAAAAAGCCCTTATTACCAGAATTTCAGGCCTCACTTTTCTAGCCAAAAAACCTTCTAACTGGGGAAAAAAGCGTTTTCCAGCCACAAAAAAACCCTTTTCACATGATTATTAGGCGTTTTTCTCGGTCTTTAGGCCAAAAACCCCTTTTGAAATAAAATAATTTTGGATAAAAAAGCGTTTTCCAGCCACAAAAACTTTTTAACTGGATAAAAAAGCGTTTTCCAGCACAAAAAAAAAAAAAAGCGTTTTCAGCCACAAAAACCTTCTAACTGGATAAAAAGCGTTTTCCAGCCACAAAAAAACCTTTCACATGATTATAGGCGTTTTTCTCGGTCTTTAGGCCAAAAACCCCTTTTGAAATAAAAAATTTTGGATAAAAAGCGTTTTCCAGCCACAAAAACTTAAAAAAAGCGTTTTCCAGCCACAAAAAAATTTAACTGGATAAAAAGCGTTTTCCAGCCACAAAAAAACCTTCTAACTGGATAAAAAGCGTTTTCCAGCCACAAAAACCTTCTAACTAGATAAAAAAGCGTTTTCCAGCCACGAAAAACTTTTCCACATGATTATTAGGCGTTTTTCTCGGTTTTTTGGCCAAAAAACCCCTTTTGAGCTGTACTAGAGCATTTCCATAGGTTCTCTGGACAAAAGAAACCTATTAACTGGATTAATTGGCATTTTCCTCAATTTTCCGAGAATAAAACCCTATTCAACGAGATTAATAGCTCACTTCTATCTAATAATGAAAAAAGCTGACTTACGAATCTCCTTTCTTTCTTGTGGCTGAAGAAGGTATCGATTGAAGCATACGTTGAATTGTCGATCTTGAAAAGATCGGTTTTGTTTTCGAAAGAACCTCCGTAGTCGTATGAGATGTAGACTCCAGACGGTGTCGGCTTTCCGCCGAGTTCGACAGGCAGCGAGTTCTTCGCCAGGCAGACCATAACGTTAGATCCTTGCCCAGACCAATGTACCAGAAGCTGCTGCTGGAACGCATTCTTCAGATGTGTCACCTAAAATCAAAATTTAGAAAACAAAAAGAAAAAAACTGAAATATTACCTTGGTTGTTATATTGCTTTCTTTCACATCTCTTTTCATCCTGAACAGCTCATCATGAAAGCTTCTATCATCTGGACTTCCCATATCAAAAACAAAAAGTTCTTTCCCTTCATCATAATACGCTTTTGACAAAGGAATCGTTAAGCACATCCACAACAAAATTCTCACGTCGTACATTTTCACGGCATAAAATTATAAATAAGTTCACAATAAGGCGGACAGATACAAACGGAGTGAATCAGCAAACTAATCTAACGTAGGCTTTTGACAAGAGAAATGAAGAGCAGTGAATTGATAAAGGATCTGATGTTCTGATACAAGCTATATGCTCTCGTGACACCCGAGTATGCGTAAAGCAAAAATTTATTAATACTAATACAAATATGAATACAAATGCTTATTAATTCCATTAATATGCATACTAGCACAAATAATGCTAGAATGGATATGAATAAGAATGCTAGTATAAATATAGATGTGAATGCTAGTAAAAATTCATATGCACACTTTAACCCATAATATTTACACAAGAATAGTACCAAAGTTTTTAAATTTTAGCGAAAAACACATTTTTTGTGTTTATAAAAAACTGGTTCATAAAAGAGCTGATACTCAAAACGCTCTCTATGACAAAAGTAAAGGAAAGCGATAAGGTTTTTATTGAAAAATATTTGTATTTTTGACTTGATAAGATAAGATGATTTTGAAGTTTTGAAGAAAATGTTAATTGGATCATGGACTAAAATAATATTGCTTTTGACGGCGGTCGTTGCCGTACTTCAAGTCGTACATTTGATTCTTCTTAATCATTTGGATTCTATTCGTCTTCAGAAAAGAAGTAAAGTTATTAATGTTGAGAAAGAGAAAGTTGTTTCTATGGAAACGGAGGTAAACAAAGATTTGACACTTATTTTTATGATAAGGCTTATCATGTGTGTTCTCAATGTCATTTTCTTTCAAGGTTCTTAGATAAATAATATTTTTTCCTTGGTGCAATCATTGCTTCCTCTTATAACTTAAAGAAGTTATTTGATACTCTCGACGTGGGTTTTGGGGGAAGGTCTAATCAAATATTGATCTTAACCGATCTCAACTTTGTCTGTGGTGCCGGCCGGCCGTCCGGCTTTAGCATTTTAACCGATTTTCACCAATCTTCTTTAGTCGGTGAACAAGACACTATTTAGGGCGATTTTTGAATTTTAAAAATTGCTGTTTTGTTTGGCATTTTTACTGATTCTTGCAGGTCCTTTTAGCTGCTGCTTCTTTCCAGAAAGCTGAAGGAGAAAAGCAGGAGTTTCAAAAAGAACCTTTTATGGCCAATAATTTCTGGATAATCATTTCTCCTAATCATTTGGCGAAGATACCCATTTCTACCCTATTTGAAGGCGACTTCTTCACTTTATGGTCAAGAATCGCCAATTTTGTGTTTTCGGGATTTTGATGGTATTTCGCTCGGTAATTTCGCTTGAGTTCGCTCAAATCGATGGGGTTTTCTTAATTTTGTGGTTTTGGGAAGTCTTTTACGGGAAACCCTTTTACTATCATTTCTAGCCTGTTGGCTAAAAACCCCAAATTTTATGTCATTTTCCCTTGGTTTTTCCCAAAGTTATGGCTTTTTCAGTCTCATTTCCTTATTTTGAGCTTGACTTGACTGAGAGCTTTCATTATCTATGTTTTCCTATTTGTCAAAATTTAATGAATAAAGATAACTTATCGACTTTTGTTTTTGATAGGTGCATCCTTCTTTTTTCTTAAGCAAATATTTCGAAAGCCTTAAAGCTACTTAAATCTTAAACTTTTTTAAATATCATTTTTTGCTTTTTTATTTGGGCTCTATACATAAAGTAGGAAATCATTCCCATTTTTTTTAAATCCTAGGAGCGTCAGATGACTCATTTGATGATAATTACATCCTGGACTCTGATTCACCCATCTCATGACTAAAATTATCATTTTTCCAAAATACTTCAACTTTTGGACAATTTTTAATCTGTGTTTTTTTTAGATTAAAAATATGTTCGGATTTCTGGATGAGACATTAAGAAATCAACATTTTCTCGATTCGACGGGTTTTTACCGCATAGCGACTTTACAGCAGGTCGCTAAACACAGTTTTTCGTCGCCGACTCCAGATTTGACTTTGGTCACTCAATGTTCAATCGATCATATCGACAATTTGTTACCACTTGCCAAAAGATGGCAGGTAATTTTACTTTTAAAAAAGAAATTTATTTTAATTATATTTTAGGGTCCGATATCCGTCGCTGTGTATTCAGAAGAAACTTTGATAGCTGATACTCTTTTTAAAATTGCTCAGTTGACATCCTGCTTTCAAGTTTTTAAGGAAAATATAACTTTTTCCATCGTTTCGCCAGTACCG
>JACGAQ010003979.1:0-21463 GCA_014119065.1 Orius insidiosus | reverse complement strand
CTGATGAAACGGGTGTTTTACATTGAAAAAGCGAAGAAAACGATCCGAAAATGGTGTTGAACGCCCGGAAACCAACTAAAAAGGGTTTTTCTAGAGTTTTTGAAGTGTTTTTGTCGACCAGAAATTCGAAAGAAACGAGCCAAAAACCTTTCAAAAGATGTTTAACGCTGATGTCAATTATAAAGAACGGGATTTTCTGGACGAGAAATCGAAGAACAAGGTCCACAACTCGATAAAAAGGGAGTTCAAACGCTCAAAAATGAGTTTAAAAATGGTGTTTTTACATCAAAAAGGCGAGAAAAAGGGTCCAAAAAAGATGTAAACGCCCGGAAACCTGATGAAACGGGTGTTTATACATTAGAAAAGCGAAGAAAACGATCCTAAAATGATGTTGAACGCCCGGACACCAATTAAAACGGCTTTTTCTAGTCCTCGAAGTAGAGGAAAACTATCTTAAGCCCGGTAAAAAGGGAGTAAACGCATAAAAGCGATGAAAAGGGTGTTTTTACATCAAAAAGTCGAGGAAAACGTTCCAAATAAGATGTTAAACGCCCGGAAACCAATTAAAAAGGGTTTTTCTAGACAGCGAAATCGAGCAAACCTATACACCAAAATTCGTTCATTAACATGTTATGTAGGTTTATCTGATTCTATTATTGTGAAAAACGTGAACGAGCGATCCATTGTGACCTTTTCACTCCACGTCTTCAGGTTAAACAGTACTTTGGAATACATCAAAGGTACATTGCCCTCTTTGATCATCGTTTTACAAGAGTCCCAATCAATCTGAAGAAAAAAAAATATGTAGAAAAGGTTTTTTTGTTTGAATGAAATCTGATGAGAACCATACTGTAACTTCATGTCACAGTGCCTAGGTTAGGTTTATTGCCTCTTTTTTTGGTCAGGTAGGGTTCGGTTTTACCCTCCATAAACTTTTTTTTCTTCTTCTCCTCTTCTTTTGTTCTTATAGGCAGAGAGTCAGATCTTATCGTCAAGTTGGGTAAAATTTACTACTCCCTCCATCGCCTTCAAGCTACAATACAAAAGGGAACCGAGCACCTCGTAACGAAAATAAAACTGACCCTTTTTTCCCACTGTTTTCGGGATTATTAAACAAACAAAAATCTACCTAAAAAAGTACCTATATTTAAAAAAAAAATTATTATTCATGAAGGGCCCTTTTAGTCGTTGACCGTGGGCGTCAGATGGTCGATTTACCTTATTACTGTGGCAGGACAAAGGGAATATGGAGACAAATCACGTAGTATCTGATTTCACAATCAATTAGGAGGAAGTTAAAATACATATTATACAGATTACCTAAATGATAAAGCTAGACTACAATAGCTATTTACCCTATTAAAGGTGTTCTGGTGCTCAGCCACTTTTTAACCGGGTTGAGGATAGTTTTCCTCGATTTTATTGTGCGGAAAACACCGTTTTACCAGGTGTCCGGGCGTCTAAAACCTTTAGTAGATTGTTTTCTTCGATTTTTCTATGTAAAAACACCCGTTCATCACTCGTTTAACCAGGTGTTCGGGCGTTAAACATCTCTTTTACCTAATTTGGGTCGTTTTCGTTGATTTTCTGGTGTAGAAACACCCGTTACTTGCCCTTCATTGTCCCTTCTCTTTAAGAAAGGTTTTTTTTACTGCTGTAGAGATGGTTTCCCTCATTTCGACGGTCGTTTTTATTTTATTTTGAGTAATTTTAAAGTCGCTAGTTTAATCGCTTAAAGGTTTGGGTGTAAAAAAACGACCCCGAAGCGACGTTTCCGAGAATACGTGAACTATAATAAGACGTTGTACGATCAGAACTGCACGTACCCTTAAGTATAATTTAAAAAAAACTTTCTCAAGGAGAAGTTATTTTCTCCGTACTTATTCGAAATAATTATTTTACTGTTCGTCTTTTTATTAATAGTTTTTTTATTCCTTGATATTTATAAAAGTTTCTTAAGGAACCCTTTTCTCAAGGTTTCCTTGAAAAACCTCGCTCTACTTGGTCAAGAAATGGAGTTCAAGCCCCGATTTTTATTTAAAAAAATTTATTTTCTGGGGGGAAAAATATTCATGGTTGTCAAACTCATTAGTAATATCCGGGTACTAGGGCTTTATGGTGGAAGCTCAAGGAAACGATAGCCCAAGGATATTAGAAGCCCAAGGGTAAGACTTCTATTATCCTTCCCAAGACCCATCCCCTACAAGATCATGTAAATGCATAATTTTAACTTTAGTTCACCAGGTTCATAAAATTTTCAATAAGGTGGGAACGTACTTTTCCTAAGCGGTACGCAATCTAAAAAGCGGGGAGAACTTTAATAATCCAGGGGTTCTCCGACGTAAATATTGTACGCTGTCTCCGGGGAGATCGGGAAAAATAAATTCGATGGGGTTTTTCGGTGACTTTCTAGCGTTGTGGGGGGTAGAACTATTCCCTGCGGGAGACATTATGGTGATCTTCAGGTTATCCGACTTATTTTTTACGTTTTCTAAGCCGTTTCATGAGGGTAGATTTTTATTGCCAGCGTCCGTTTATCGAAGCCTTCGCTTAACGGACCTTGGTTTTTGGTGTACCATTTTCCCAAAAAGAAGAAAATTTGTCTGAAAAAAAAAAAACACTTCCTCCTCCGTTATACTTCCCCCTCCTTTATACTTCCCCTCCTATATTTTTACTTCTCTTTAATGAAGTTTTCGTTGGAAGCTCTTCAAACAAACACTTTATAGAGTTGGGGGAATATTCACTTTTTTTATTCTCAAATAATATCTTAAAAACCGTTAGAATATACAGAGTAGACAACTTAGACCTTTTTGAAAGGCATTTAATTATCTTTAAAAAAAGTCGTAATTTAAATCGGTTCAGCCGTTCCTGAGATATCAACGGTTTTAGTTTGAATTAGGGGAATTTTCATTTTTTAGATTTATTCCCAAATAACTTAGAAACCGCTAGATATACTTTTCCTCATTTGCTTTTCCTCATTATACTTTTCATATACTGCCCCTCTTTTAAACTTCCCCCTCCTTTATACTTACCTCTCCTTTATACTACCCCTCCTTTATGCTTCCCCCACCCTTTATACTTCCCCTCCTCCTTTATACTTCCTCTCCCTATTATAATTCCGCTTCCTATAATTCCCCTCCTTTATACTACCTTTTTCGCGAAAAAAAACACAATACAAGGTAACTTCTTTGAGCAAGATAAAAAGACCGAAATTTAGGCCAGACTTTGACCGAAGTCGGGTAATACTCCCCCCCCCCCTTTATACTTCCCTCATTTTACTTTTCCTCATTTATACTCTTCCCCTAATATACTTCCCCTCATTATACTCTTCCCCCATAACATACTTCCCTCGTCTATAGTTCCCCTCCTCTACTTCCCCCTCTCCTATTCTTCCCCTCCTTTTATTTCCCTCATTTATACTTCCCTCCTATATTATCCCTTCTCTTTAAGGATGATATCATAAAAATGGTCTTTCACTTTAGTTCGTTTCGTTCTTCCGCAGCACGATAACCAATATCTGAGGAGTAGAGATTATAATAACGGCTATTCTACCACTAGCTTAATTAGCTTCATCTGTAGACGATTGCCTTTTCGTCTTTTCTCTGTGACCTCGAGATTATTAGGATACGGGTAGGCTATAGACATAATGGAGGCAATAATCTACCTGATGCGGCTTATCAATCCGAAGAATAGCTATCATTAAAATCTCCTCACTTATTGGTTAATCAAAAATGTGATGAAAATGAGAAACAAGAAACCCAAAATCATCCTATGTTGGTAATACAATAACTTCTTTAAGAAAGTTTTAATTTAAAAAAGTTCTGGGATAGAAACACAAAAACTAGTTTTGTGATGAGGGAGACCTCGAGAAGTGTGGGCAGGAAAAAGGAAGAGATACAATAGTGAAAGTTTATTTTATGACAATGGACACGCCTATCAAAAGGAACGTTCGACGCGAAATTACCAATAATAACCCCAGAGCTTTGTCCTTTTCAATATCGTCCCCGGCCGTTAGTTTTTAAACCGATGGCTATACTTAGTCAAAAAAAATGGGCTTAATCGATAAAAAGGTCTTCTTATCTGTTGAACTGAAGCATCGGCGGAGACTTTCTCAAAAGAAGGCAATGAAGCGTACCCATAAGCTACTATCGTGGCCCTATTTAATCCCACGTGTTTGCGGTAAACTTTTTGATTTACATCCTTTTCTCGTTTTATACACGTGTCGGGTCACAGCTTGAACTCCTCGACCGCGCGTTCGCTTTTAAGAGAAACTTTTTATTTTGCAACAATCACTACTTCTTACACACTTATTTAACTACTAAAAATTAAACCTAATAAAGTACTAGTTTTGAAACTTCCTTACTTATAGGAGGGGCTAGTAACCCAAAGGTCATAGGATCAAATCCCACCAGGGGGCTTTTTTTTTTTTTTTTTTTTTTCCTTTCCTCTCCCTAATTTACTCATTTCAATATTTAAAATTAAATTTTCGTCATTTGGTCAACACGGACCAATAAAAATTAACATTTAATTCTTCCCAAGAAGTACACAAGCTGTTAGAAAAAACCGTACCTTGATGTATTTTAGATATTCAAAACACACACAAAGGAAAAAAAAACTGTGTAGACTACGAAGGCTTTAAAAAAACGACTGATAGGGTCCAAAGCTTTCTTTAACCCGTTTGGGATCTTACTTATAAACGACTTTCTTTCCTGTTGAAGTGGGCAAACTGTACGTTTATACAATTACATAATGGCCTTGAAATAGTCCACTGTTTATTTTACGTTACAGTTCTTTCGTTTAAACTCAAAAATATAGGACGACAATGTTTGATTTCATAATTGAACAATGTCGCACTCTGTTAACATAAATAAAAGGGAACGATTGTAATCAACGTTCTTTGTATTTCCAAAATTCTCAGTGTCAACATCGACTAGAAGGTCCTTTTTAGCTTTTTCAGGTGCTCCTTCACATTTTTTCAGCTGCCAGATGTAAATTTACAGGGACATCCTGAAAACAAATTAAAATAATAGTTAGGTACTGACAAAATTATATCAAAAAATTTAATAAAAATAATATACAAGTTAAACTTTGATTGAGTTTAGTTACAAGTTATTATAATGCCCTCAAATTTAAGTTTTTATGATTGGGGAGAGAAATAGCCTAGGGGGGGGGGGGGACCCCATTTTGTTTGTTTTTTGTTGAATTTTGGTTTTCCACCCTAAGTTTTTGGAAAAGAAACCCTATTTTGACAGGATTTTGGTCATTTTCCTCAGTTTTAAGACAGAGGGGCCTCATTTATTTTTGGTATAGTTTTTTCCCAGTTTTTAGATAGAAAGACTCCATTTTTATGGATTTTGAGTAGTTTTTTTCCTCAGTTTTTTGAAGATAGACCCAATTTTTATGCAATTTTTGGTAGGTTTCTTCTTTATACAGAAAGACCCATTTTTACGTGACTTTCGCTAGTTTTTCTCATTTTTCAGACAAAAAGACACAATTTTATTGTTAATTTTGGTAGTTTTTGCCGTTTTTTAGACACAAAGAAACCATTTTTATGTGATTTTGGGTAGTTTTTTGATTTTTGGTAGGTAGGTTTCTTAATTTTTTTATACAAAACGACCCATTTTTGCGTGATTTTCGCTAGTTGTTCTCAGTTTTTAGACAGAGAGAAACATTAGTTTTTGGTTTTTCATCGTTTTTTTTTTAGGCAGAAAGAACCCATTTTCATGTGATTATGGGTAGTTTTTTTAGTTTTTTGAAGGGGGACCCCATTTTAAGTGATTTTCGATAGGTTTTCCTAATTTTTTAGACAGAAAGCCCCATTTTTACGTGATTTTGGGTAGTTTTTCTCAGTTTTAGACAAAGACACTATTTTATGTTATTTTTAGTAGTTTACGTTTTTTGACAGAAAGACCATTTTTTGTGATTTGGGTAGTTTTTTCTCAGTTTTTAGACAAAAATGCATCCTTTTTATTTGTTTTTAGTAGTTATGTGATTTTGGGTAGTTTTTTCTCAGTTTTTTGAAGAGGGACCGAATTTTAATGTGATTTTTGGTAGGTTTCTTAATTCTTTATACAGAACGACCCATTTTTACATGATTTTCGCTAGTTTTTCTCAGATTTTAGACAAAAAGACTCCATTTTTATGTTCTTTTTGGTAGTTTTCGCCCTTTGTAGACACAAAGAACCCAATTTTATGTGATTTTGGGTAGTTTTTTTTCTCACGTTTTTGAAGAGGGACCCCATTTTTATGTGATTTTGGGTAGTTTTTTCTCAGTTTTTAGACAAAAATGCATCCTTTTTATGTTGTTTTAGTAGTTATGTGATTTTAGGTAAATTATTCTCTGTTTTTTGAAGAGGGACCGCATTTTAAATTGATTTTTGGTAGGTAGGTTCTTAATTTTTTTATACAAAACGACCCATTTTTGCGTGATTTTCGCTAGTTGTTCTCAGTTTTTAGACAGAGAGACAACATTAGTTTTTGGTAGTTTTCATCGTTTTTTAGGCAGAAAGAACCCATTTTCATGTGATTATGGTAGTTTTTTTAGTTTTTTGAAGGGGGACCCCATTTTTAAGTGATTTTCGATAGGTTTTCCTAATTTTTTAGACAGAAAGCCCATTTTTACGTGATTTTGGGTAGTTTTCATCAGTTTATAGACAGAAAGACACTATTTTGATGTTATTTTTAGTAGTTTTCGACGTTTTTTGACAGAAAGACTCCATTTTTATGTGATTTTGGGTAGTTTTTTTCTCAGTTTTTAGACAAAAATGCATCCTTTTTATGTTGTTTTTAGTAGTTATGTGATTTTAGGTAAATTTTTCTCTGTTTTTTGAAGAGGGACCGCATTTTAAATTGATTTTTGGTAGGTAGGTTTCTTAATTTTTTTATACAAAACGACCCATTTTTGCGTGATTTTCGCTAGTTTTTCTCAGTTTTTATACAGAGAGACAACATTAATTTTTGGTAGTTTTCATCGTTTTTTAGGCAGAAAGAACCCATTTTCATGTGATTATGGGTAGTGTTTTTAGTTTTTTGAAGGGGGACCCCATTTTTAAGTGATTTTTGATAGGTTTCCTAATTTTTTAGACAGAAAGCCCCATTTTTACGTGATTTTGGGTAGTTTTCATCAGTTTATAGACAGAAAGACACTATTTTGATGTTATTTTAGTAGTTTTCGACGTTTTTTTGACAGAAAGACTCCATTTTTATGTGATTTTGGGTAGTTTTTTCTCAGTTTTTAGACAAAAATGCATCCTTTTTATGTTCTTTTTAGTAGTTATGTGATTTTAGGTAAATTTTCTCTGTTTTTTGAAGAGGGACCGCATTTTAAATTGATTTTTGGTAGGTAAGTTTCTTAATTTTTTATACAAAACGACCCATTTTTGCGTGATTTTCGCTAGTTTTTCTCAGTTTTTAGACAGAGAGACAACATTAATTTTTGGTAGTTTTCATCGTTTTTTTGGGCAGAAAGAACCCATTTTCATGTGATTATGGGTAGTTTTTTAGTTTTTGAAGGGGACCCCTTTTTAAGTGATTTTTGATAGGTTTTCCTAATTTTTTAGACAGAAAGCCCCATTTTTACGTGATTTTGGGTAGTTTCATCAGTTTATAGACAGAAAGACACTATTTTGATGTTATTTTTAGTAGTTTTCGACGTTTTTTTTGACAGAAAGACTCCATTTTTATGTGATTTTGGGTAGTTTTTTCTCAGTTTTTAGACAAAAATGCATCCTTTTTATGTTTTTAGTAGTTATGTGATTTTAGGTAAATTTTTCTCTGTTTTTTGAAGAGGGACCGCATTTTAAATTGATTTTTGGTAGGTAGGTTTCTTAATTTTTTTATACAAAACGACCCATTTTGCGTGATTTTCACTAGTTTTTCTCAGTTTTTAGACAGAGAGAAACCATTAATTTTTGGTAGTTTTCATCGTTTTTTAGGCAGAAAGAACCCATTTTCATGTGATTATGGGTAGTTTTTTTAGTTTTTGAAGGGGGGCCCCATTTTTAAGTGATTTTTGATAGGTTTTCCTAATTTTTTAGACAGAAAGCCCCATTTTTACGTGATTTTGGGTAGTTTTCATCAGTTTATAGACAGAAAGACACTATTTGATGTTTTTTTAGTAGTTTTCGACGTTTTTTGACAGAAAGACTCCATTTATATGATTATGTGGAGTTTTTCCTCAGATTTTTGAAGAGGGACCCCATTTTTAGTGATTTTTGGAAGGTTTCCTCATTTTTACCAGTTTTTAGACAGAAAGAACCCATTTTTATGTGATTTTGGGTAGTTTTTTTCTCAGTTTTTTTGAAGAGGGATCCCATTTAAATATTTTGGCTAGTTTACCTCGTTTTTTAGACAGAAAGACCCCTTTTTTATGCGATTTGTGTAGGTTTCCTAATTTTTAAACAGAATGACCCATTTCTACGTGATTTTTTGCTAGTTTTTATCAGTTTTTTGACCGAAAGATACCATTTTACAGGACTTTTGGTAGTTTTCCCTCATTTTACATAATTTTTTATGATTTCCCTTGGTTTTTAGACAGATGGACCCAATTTTACGCAACTTTTTGTAGTTTTCCATGGTTGTGAGGCAAAGAAACCCTATTTTCTGATGATAAAAATAAGGCTCGACAACTTTAGTATTTTCTAAAAATTAAATTAGGTATTGTTACTCACCGAATAAAGAATTGAAACAATCTCTTTAGATGACATCTTCCTTTGTTTTTCTTTTAACAAATCTAATATTTGTTTTTCTCTCATCATTCTATGTTCTATATATTTTTGTATTTCTCTACAAGGTTCCTAAAAAAAATTAAAAAAAAAACTTTTATCTTCATATTGTCAACTACAAAGTACTTACATTTAAAATATGACCATGTCCAGGATAAATAATTTTAGGATTTATCCCTAATATTTTATTAGCGATTTCATATAATCGTGTAAATCTTCAAAAACTGCAGTACTTCCGCCAAGAATGCAATCCCCGCTGAAAACAGCTTCTTCTTCAAGTCCTAAAATTATATGATCTGTTGTATGTCCAGGGGTGGATATAACTCTAAAAAAATTAAATTAAATTATTTTATTTTATCGCAGTTTACTTTAATGTGGCGCCTTCGGTGGTTATTTTTTGTCCGTCGCTTAAATAATTAAGAGAAACTTCGGCAAATTTGGACGGATTTTCAGAATCAGTTCTTGGATACTTCCAAACCTTGGGCCTAAAAGATTATAAAAAAAAATGTTTATAAAAAAATATTACTTGATGAAATTTGTTGAAAAATATCGGGTAGTCCGCCTATATGATCGTTGTGCCAATGTGTTATTATAATGTGTTCTAGGTGGACTTTTTCGCTGCTTAAAAATGTTTTTAGTAATTTAATATTCAGGCTTGTCAGGCTCTCCAGTATCAATGAGAATTCTCCTAAAAATTAGACTGGATAAGTCTAGTACACACCCAACATTGAAGGCTAAAATTCAACTCTATCACATCCAGCTGGAAAAAAATACAAACTTTGATCCATTTCCGACGATGTAGGTGTTGGTTCCTTCTAATGTCATCACGCCAGGGTTACAACCTAATCCTGGTTACTAAATTTGAGACTTTAAGCACTTTTTGACTGCATCTTTTGAGGATAGTCTTAATACTGAAAAAATATTGACTGTTTACACTTAAGTGATAAGAATGATAAGATAAGAACTTGACCTTGATGACGTCATTCAACGTTGAGGCTCCGCAGAGAATTATCAGATTATCATTGACACATTGTTATCACTTATGATTTTTTTGTTACCACACTTAACGTGTTCCCTTTGTTCCCTCTTTTGTTAGGCCCTTTTTAGACAAAAAGACCCCATTTTTATGCGATTTTGGTAGTTTTTCTCAGTTATTAGAGTTTAGACACAGGGACCTCATTTTTATGTGATTTTTGGTAGTTTTTTTCCTCGTTTTTTTCGGCAGAAAGACCCCATTTTTATGTGATTTTTGGTAGTTTTCCTCATGCTTTATGCAGAGAGACCACATTTTTACGTGATTTTGGGTCGTTTTCCTCGTTTTTTAGTCAGAAAGACCTCATTTTATTTGGTTTTGGGTAATTTTCAACGTTTTTTTAGGCAGAAAGACAACATTTTCATGTGATTTTGGGTCGTTTTCCTCGTTTTTTAGACAGAATGACCTCATTTTTTATGTGATTTTGGGTCGTTTTCCTCGTTTTTTAGTCAGAAAGACCACATTTTTATGTGATTTTGGGTCGTTTTCCTCGTTTTTTAGTCAGAAAGACCACATTTATGTGATTTTGGGTAGTTTTAACCATTTTTAGGCATAAACACACATTTTCATGTGGTTTTGGGTCGTTTTCCTCGTTTTTTAGACAGAATGACCTCATTTTATGTGATTTTGGTCATTTTTTTCTCAGATTTTTGATAGAGCTACCTCATTTTTGTGATTTTTGGTAGTTTTTGTCGTTTTTTATGCAGAGAGACCACATTTTCACGTGATTTTGGGTCGTTTTCCTTTTTTTTAGACCGAATGACCTAATTTTATGTGATTTTGGGTTTTTTTTTTCTCAGATTTTAGATAGAGCGACCTCATTTTTATGTGATTTTTGGTAGTTTTTTATGCAAAGACCACATTTTTACGTGATTTTGGTCCGTTTTCCTCGTTTTTTAGTCAGAAAGATCTCGTGTTTATGTGATTTTTTGTCGTTTTCAACGTTTTTAGGCATAAAGACCACATTTTCATGTGGTCACCATCCCTAACCATTCATGTGATTTTGGGTCTTTTTTTCTCAGATTTTAGATAGAGCGACCTCATTTTTATGTGATTTTTGGTAGTTTTTTATGCAAAGACCACATTTGTACGTGATTTTGGTCCGTTTCCTCGTTTTCTAGTCAAAAAGATCTCGTGTTTGTGTGATTTTTGGTCGTTTTCAACGTTTTTTAGGCATAAAGACCATTTTCATGAGATTTGGGTGTTTTTTTCTCAGTTTTAAGACAGAGCGACCCTCATTTTTATGTGATTTTTGGTAGTTTTCCTGGTTTTTTTGACAGAGGGACCTCATTTTTGTTTGATTTTTTGATAAACTTTGTATTTTTTTTTTTTATCATCATTGATCATAAACTTGATAAATTTTATGAAATTCATAACTATTTTTTAAAATTTTTGATTTTTTTAATTTATTTAATTTATTTTAATCCATCAAATTCATAAAAAATGAATTTCTAGATTGTTAGAAAATTAAGACATGATCATTAGTTTTACTTAGATGAATGTATTCATATTAATATAATAATACTCCTATTTCTTTGTTTATAAAAAAAAAGTTATTTTTATATATTTGACTTAATAAAATAATTAAAGCATTAGGGATTGGTTAAAAAATTGTTTTATTATTATTTATTTACAATAAAGTTCTTTTCAAAATTTTTTCTTTCATAAAGAAATAACAAACTAAATCTTAAAATTTTAAATCACTTTCCATCGTGAGAAGGTTAACTTAAAACGTTTAAATATACAGCTATGAAGACATTTAACATTCATTCACTTATAAGTTTTTTTTTCTCCTAAAAGGGTTTTTATTGAAAGGAAGACAGCCAAATTACATGGTCAAGGTTTTATGTTCTATAATACACATTTTTGTCCGATTTTTAATACTGTCACAATAAAAATGTACAATTTAGGCCTTCCGGAGGCCCCTTTGTGTAATTGGCACAAATAAAATTGTTATTGGCACCATTTTTTTTACAAAAATATATTTTTTAAAAAACAAAATAAACAAAATTTTAATACTCTATCCTGATACCTTCTGAGATCATAATAAAGACCAATTAAGTACAAAGTTTGTTTATAAAAAGAAAGTTACATCAATTTTTGTTGAGAAGAAAAATATTTTCTAACGGGTGCCTACAACTCATCCGAAGTATTGTCATCCGAATGTCAACTCATCCGAAAAATAGAAATAGAAAAAAATAAGCAGACAACTCATCCGACTGTCAACTCATCCGAAAAAGGGGCGTGGCCGTTTCGGATGAGTTGAGTCGGACGAGAACATTCGGATAGTTGTCTGTTTATATTTTTTTTAAATATGTTTATACTTTAATAAAATAGAAAACAGTGAATACAACTCATCCGAAAGTATTCTCATCCGAATGTCAACTCATCCGAAAACTAACGTACAAAAATTGCTGCGTCGTAGAAATGAGGCAGCGTTCCACCCAGCAAGTTTTAAACTCCTTTTTGGGCGTACCGAGCTCATTATCCATCCCAGGGCAGCCTACGGGGTGAGCAAATCCTCGCGAGAGGAAAAAAATCAACCCCCTTGTGTCATAAAACGAGCTGATCCTCGCGAGAAAAAAAAATTAACCCCTTTTGACATAAAACGAGCACATCTTCGCGAGAGGAAAAAAATTAACCCCCTTGTGTCATAAAACGAGCTGATCCTCGCGAGAAAAAAAATTAACCCCCTTTTGTCATAAAACGAGCACATCCTCGCGAGAGGAAAAAAAAATTAACCCCCTTTTGTCATAAAACGAGCACATCCTCGCGAGAGGAAAAAAATCAAACCCCCTATCACAACGAGCTGATCCTCGCAAAAATAAACAAACAAACCGTCCGTGACTTGCGGGGGTCGAACGCTGCCTCATTCTACGACGCAGCAATTTTTGTAAGTTAATTTTCGGATGAGTTGATTCGGATGAGAATACTTTCGGATGAGTTGTATTCACTGTTTTCTATTTTATTAAAGTATAATATTTAAAAAAAATATAAACAGACAACTCATCCGAATGTATTCTCGTCCGACTGTCAACTCATCCGAAACGGCCACGCCCCTTTTTCGGATGAGTTGACAGTCGGATGAGTCTGTTTATTTTTTTTCTATTTCTATTATTTTTCGGATGAGTTGACATTCGGATGAGAATACTTTCGGATGAGTTGTGTGCCCCCTTTCTAACTATGCAAACATTTTTTTTTAAATACGTCAAAGGTATACCTATACATAAAGTATACATATCTTTTTTTTTTGGTCTTTGTAACATTTAAAAACTAAAATCTATGTACATTGTCAAGAAGAAACGCGAAAGTTCGTGTTTTTATTATTTTTTGCAGCATAAAAATCTATCAGATTAATAAAAAAAAAAAAGTTTTAGAGAGCCACAAAATGTCTAAATTTAAAATAAATAAAATTTATAAAAAGAGGTTGTGTGGCTTGAGGACCTTTTGAAGGCCTTTGTCAAGAGTCGCCATCAAAAATAGACAATGATATATTTTAAAAAATAAATTAACAAAATTAACTGAAACCAAAATTATAAATTTTAAAAGGTTTTCATAGGCCATTTATGGGCATTTCCTTAGGTTAAAGCAAAAAAAATAAAGAGTTTTCAGTTTATTTGTTTAAAAAAAAAGTTTAGTAGTGAAGAAAAAATAGTCCTTACCTATTTAAAATTTAATAATGGCTTCAGATATTTTTTGTAAGTAGGAAAATAGATAATAAATAAATTAGATACTGGGTTGTAAAAAATCACAAATATTAAAAACGATTCACAGCCTTGCCTCCCTGTCACTGCTGCAAAAAAAAAAAAAAAAAAAAAAAGTTGGGAAACCCTCAATGTAAATAAAATGGCTGGATAGGAACTATAATGAATACAACCCAGTTTATTTTAAACATTTTGTGCTTTTAAAAACATTTTCCTTACTAGTAGCCTTAAAAACTATAAATTAAAAACAAGAGTTTTAGAATATTTTGACTGTTTTTACGTCCCTGTAGACCGGTGTGCTTGTACAGTCGGAAAATAAAAAAATTCTAAAAGTTTTTCTGTACATTCTACGCGGCGTCTCCTTGGAGAAGAGGAGTCGTCGCTGTGACGGTTTTGTGGTTTGAGTTCGCCTGCGATTTCGGTGGAGGAGCGAGGTTTCCTTGGAAGCGAGGGTTTGAGACTGGAGTGTATGGCGCTGGCTGCGGCTGCTGTACCGACTGCTGTGCTCCAGGGTCAACCTGCAGTTTCTTCTCTCCCAGCAACCAATATGTTGTCATCTTCCCTTTTCCCTAAAATATTTAGAGCGGCTTAATTCATAGAAAATTTACCTTCATCTCTATTCTCCTCTAAGCTCAAGTTCAAAAGTTCCAAATGTGTCCAAAACCTCTTTTGTGTAAGGAGAAACATGGATCCTCAAGCTAAAAAACATTTTAATTAAAAGAAAAAAAAAATTGAGGTTAGCTAACCTTCTCCGTTAGATTCCATTCTTGAGGCTGTATTTACGGTGTCGCCGAATAAGCAATATCTGGGCATTTTCAAGCCGACGACTCCTGCGACGCATGGACCTGTATGCATCCCTATCCGTAATTTGAGTTGGTCGTTTAGGCCGATGTCGAATAGTAAAAGATTTAACTGCGGCGAGCAATGCTAATGACATTCTGGCGATTTCTCTTGCGTGGCAGGTGCCGTTTCGCATAGGAAGTCCCGAAACGACCATGTATGCATCTCCAATTGTTTCAACCTAAAAATAATCAATTTTTAAAGTTGTGTAGTCAGGATATTTACAGGATAAAGTAACTCTTATTTACGGTAGGGGTGCCCTATGCACATCCCTTCCTCATATTTTCCTCGACACTAATAGAATACTAGTATTCTATAACCTTCCTAACATAATACTAGTATTCTATAACCTCCCCAACAGAATACCAGTATTCTATAACCTTCCCAACAGAATATTAGTATTCTATAACCTCCTCAAAAGAATAATAAAATTCTATAACCTCCCTAACAGAACACTAGTATTCTATAACTTTCTCAACCAAAGGTGAGATTATTCTCTCACTTTTTGGACTGAAAATTTTTATTTTTTAAAATCGCTCAAAATGTGGTTTTTGACGTTTCTTGGGGTGAGAAATACGAATCTGAAGTCGGTTTAGAGATTTGAAAATATAGAAAATATAGATATAAAATATATGACAAATATAGAATACAAGTATTCTATAACCTCCCCAACAGAATACTAGTATTCTATAACCTCCTCAACCAAAGGTGAGATTCTTCTCTCACTTTTTGAACTGAAAATTTTTATTTTTAAAATCGCTCAAAATGTGGTTTTTGACGTTTCTTGGGGTGAGAAATACGAATCTGAAGTCTGTTTAGCGATTTGAAAATATAGATATAAATATGGAAGACAAAATATAGAATACTAGAATTCTATAACCTCCCTAACAGAATACTAGTATTCTATAACCTCCCCAACAGAATACCAGTATTCTATAACCTCCCCAACAAAATACCAATATTCTATAACCTCCCTAACAGAATACCAGTATTCTATAACCTCCCCAACAGAATACTAGTATTCTATAAATTCCCCAACAGAATACCATTATTCATAACCTCCCCAACAGAATACCATTATTCTATAACCTCCCCAACAGAATACCATTATTCTATAACCTCCCCAAAAGAATACTAGAATTCTATAACCTCCCCAACAGAATACTAGTATTCTATAACCACCCCAACAGAATACCAGTATTCTATAACCACCCAAACAGAATACTAGTATTCTATAACCCCCCAACAATACCATTATTCTATAACCTCCCAACAGAATACCAGTATTCTATAACCTCCCCAACAGAATACCAATATTCTATAACCTCCCTAACAGAATACCAGTATTCTATAACCTCCCCAACAGAATACCAGTATTCTATAACCTCCCCAACAGAATACCAGTATTCTATAACCTCCCAACAGAATACCAGTATTCTATAACCTCCCCAACAGAATACCAGTATTCTATAACCTCCCCAACAGAATACCAGTATTCTATAACCTCCCCAACAGAACCAATATTATAACCTCCCCAACAGAATACTAGAATTCTATAACCCCCCCAACAGAATACTAGTATTCTATAACCTCCCCAACAGAATACCAGTATTCTATAACCACCCAAACAGAATACTAGTATTCTATAACCTCCCCCAACAGAATACCATTATTCTATAACCTCCCCAACAGAATACCAGTATTCTATAACCTCCCCAACAGAATACCAGTATTCTATAACCTCCCCAACAGAATACCAATATTCTAACCTCCCTAACAGAATACCAGTATTCTATAACCTCCCCAACAGAATACCATTATTCTATAACCTCCCCAAAGAATACCATTATTCTATAACCTCCCCAACAGAATACCAATATTCTATAACCTCCCTAACAGAATACCAGTATTCTATAACCTCCCCAACAGAATACTAGTATTCTATATCCTCCCTAATAGAATTTACGGATTTTTATTTCTAATTTTTGAGAATTTTTCTCCAACCTATACGAAAAATAAAAAGACTTCGTATGGCCAGGTTTTTGGAAGAAAAAAAAATCAAGCTAGAAATAATGAGCTCTCAGCCCAAGGGATGCCTCTCTCGCAAAGGGTGGAATTAAAAAATTTCTCCCTACTTTTTAATTTTTTTTATATTACACCGAAAATAAAAGGAGTATTTGGTGGTCTCACCCCGAAAAAAACCAAAGAAACCACATTTTGAGCGATTTTAAAAAATAAAAATTTCATGCCGAAAATGAGAGAAGGGTCCCCCCCTTTGGTGCGTCGAAAAAAAAAAATTTTTTTTGAAATCGTAAAAATGACTTCAGATTCATATTTCTCACCCCGAAAAAACCACAGAAACCACATTTTGAGCAATTTCAAAAAATTAAAATTTTAATGTCAAAAAATTAGAGAAGAAAACCCAAAAGCCCGATGTGGAGGGTATCACAATAAGTTCAAGGAAGTTAATTTTTTTTGGCGTTTTCTATGATGTTGAAAAAACACCCTTTGTGTCAAATTTTGAGGCATTTTTCTCCATATTTGCCCGTTTTTTCAAACAAACTTCCCACCAGATTGGCGAAGTGCCCCCCTTCCCCACACAGGTTACCACAATATTTGTGGATAGAGCTTACCTTGTAGACGTCAAAGTTTTCAATGATGGAATCAAAACAGGTATAAAGGTCGTTAAGTAACTCAACGACTTGTAAAGGTTGACTCGCTGCACTTAAAGACGTAAAACCGACAATATCACTAAAATAAATCGTAACCGAATCGTAAGTTTCTGCCACAACGGACTGCCCGAGAATTAACTGGCTCGCCACAGACCTGAAAAAATAAAATTTTCGTAAAAAAGGAAATTTAAAAGGAGCTTTCAAAGGCTGTAATCATGTAGACTGAAAATTCGAGTTTCGACTGCAGCCAGGCGTTCGCCCGCATGATCGCTAAGCATTGCGGGTACTTCAAATAAACGAATTCTTACTTAGGTAGTAGTTGATAAAGAAGTTCTTCACACTTTCTCTTCTCTTCTAAATAATCTGCGGTCCTTTCTTCGACAAGAGTTTCTAAATTATTCGCGTACTGCTCCATCCGGGTGAGGAGATTGTCCAAAATTGTTGCTCTCGTTGTCTCTGTAAATAAGAAAAAAAAAAAACAATTAGAAAAAACGGGAGAAAAATCGATTAAACGAGGTTTCATTAATATTAAGAAAATGGGGGAGGTTGGTTGTTTTAGGCCTGTCTTAATGGGTAACTTTGACGGGTTCGTCAACCTCAGCGAAGCCTCGACCCTTTTTGTAGCGAGATTGCTCGAGGAAAGGCGAGGAGGACGATGACCTCGTTAATGTATAAGAAGAATATGAGATATTAGGGTCTCTCCGGGGATGTTTCATCCCTTCTTTTCCCCTTCCCTTATATGCAATCAACTGCAGAGAACTAGGTCAACCCTATTCCGACATATCGACGATATCCGAACTCCCATGAAGACCTTTTAAATCTCCGGAAATTGTTTTTTCTCGCTTACTTAATTCAGAAGCGCTTTTCCTCCTTCAAATTTGAAAACATAATCCTTTATTAATTAAGGGGTAATTAAGCAAAAAGGATTTTTTTAAAACCTTGTATTTCTCATAAGTTTTAACAATGTTAAAATTAAAATTCAACATTTTAAGAAAAAAATGTGCTTTTAATTATTTGTGGAGGATTTAAAGGGGGAAAAAAGAGGAATTTCGCCGACGCCCATTCCGTCCACTTCCGAGGTCGATATCCGCGTTCATCCCTCGACTATTCGTCAACTCGGACGGTTTTCTTAGCCAGGAGACCCCCTTCTTCATACGTTCGAGGAGCATTAATCAACTTGGACAATACTAGGGAGAGAAAAAAAGAAATAAAGAAAACAGCGTCTCAATTTCCGCAGTAAATCGTCGTTTATATTACAATCACGAGTAAAAAAATAAAGAGGGGAAGTTTAACGGAGGGGGAAGTATAAAGGAAGGTAAGAATAAAGGAGAAGAAGGGAATAAAGGAGGAGAAGTTTAGGGAGGGGAAGTTCAAAGAGGAGGAAGTATAAGGATGGGGAAGTACAAAAGGAGGGAAGAATAATACCTATCAAGCATATTTTTTTTTTGTTTTTTGAAAAATTTGGAGTTCAAAATTTTCCAAGTTATTTTATTTTATTATTTTTCAAAAAGTATCAAGGTAGAAATACTGGGCTTTCTGCCCAAGGGATGCCTCTCTCGCAAAGAGTGGATCAAATTTCTCCCTACTAGAAAATTTTTTTTTTTATTATACAAAAATTTGTAAAAAGTATAAGGAGTATTTGGTGAAAATTTAGTGAAAATCGGCCGCAGCGAATTATTTAAAATTCCAAACAGACATACCTTTGCCATTTTTTCGAAATTCAAAAATCGCCCTCGTTAGTTTCCTGTTCACCAACCAAAGAAAATTTGGTGAAAATCGGTTGAAAACTGTGGCCATAAAGTGTTCCGGAAAAATGCTACGGCCGGCCGGCACCACAGACAAAGTTGAGATCGGTAAAGATCAATATTCGATTTGACTCTCCGGGTTCAGGGAGACCCTACACCAAAAACTCGACTTGGAGGGTATCACAATAACTTCTTTAAGGAAGTTAAAAAGGAGGAAAAGAGTAGAAAAAAAAATGGGCCCTCAGTTGGATTCGAACCTAAGACCTTTGGATGGCTAATGTATCCTAGAAACCCAAAGATCGTAAGTTCGAACCCCACAGGGGCCAACTTTTTTTTCTACTTTTTTCTTATTTCTACTTTTCTCAGTTTAATTCGTAATAAAAAATCTAAAAAAAATTTGAGTGTCCAATATTTTATCAGTTTATAAAAATGTCTATAGGTAAATAATTTTGTTTAAAAATCTTGAGACTATATTATTAAAAAACGGAGGCTGCTATCATTAAAATCGGTCGATTCTTGTAAGAAGCTTAATATCTTAAGATTTTGTTTAACAATAAACGTGGATTTAATTAACCAAATGGGGTTTTATTTTAGTTTCTTAAAGGATTATTCGGTTTAATTTTATAGAAGAAAAACAAAAAGATAAATGACTCGAGAAAAAGTCAAGGTTGAAAACGCCAAGAGTATGGATTTAGTTTGAGCTCAAGACGAATGCTAAAAGGCGGCATTTCTCTCAAGTAGGTACTTAAGGGTCTCATTTTAAAAACGTCTCTGGTGGATTTCTCGCGGTCCAAAAATAGAAAAAAAAGTATGTGGAGTATAAATTTTTCTATGAACTCGAGATCTCTGAATAGAAAATCAATCAATCACCGTCAACTTCCTGACGGGGGTCAAGGGCGCAACCTCTTTTTCTACGTCCAAAGTAAATTTTTTTCCGGGGTAAATTTTTTTTTCGGTTGTTTTATATGTTGAAATAACGGTGGGAAATTCGGTGAACGAGGTGGGGTGAAGAGCAATTTATCTCCGTATTAGGGACGGCTTTTGGAGCTCTGCCATGTCCAAAGTCGTTTATATTTCAGTCTGGAAGTTAATTTGAAACAATTGTCCTTAAATAAAAATAAAGGACGTGAAGAAACGGATGTTTGGTAATTACAGTCGTTTACCCGAGAAAAAATCCAGATTTTTTTATAAGCCCCAGGCCTTCTTATATTATTCTTGGTCTGTCCGAAAGATTTTAAGACTCCCCCACCTTCGATTTCCCGAGGGCGACGAACGAACTCGGAAAACGGGGAATCGATGCTTCTCTAACCCCGATCATCCCGGAAAATCCACTTGGAAATACTTCTTTTAATTGAAGTGCACAAATCTTAACTTTTTAGAGACTCAGCAACTTTAATATTAAAATTAAAATTAAATTGCTCTTAATTAAGGGGTTTTTCCCCGTCAATATTCTGAGCGATATACTCGGAAACTTTATAAAACTGATGTTAAGGCCTCGGCAAAACTAAAGAGAAAAAAAGCTAAAAAAATGGGATTTTCTTGCCCAAAAGATTGTGGAAAACGTCGAAAAATACGCCCTCTGGTAAATTGTGACTTAAAAATGACGTTTTCATCAAATAAATGAGAAAAAGCTCAAAAAAACGAGGAAAAAGGAGGGGTTTTGGCCAAAAAATGTGGTTTTTTAAATTGAAAAAATGAGGCAATCGACAAGTAAATTTCTTATCTACAAATTACTAAAAACAGGCAATTTTAGTTAGAAGTCCCTTATACTTCCCCCTACATTATACTTTCCCCTCCGTTATACTTTCCCTTCCTTACACTTCCTCTCCCTTATACTGCCCTCCGATATAGGTACTTCCCCTCTGTTATACTTCCCTCCCTTATACTCCCCCCCCCCCCCTTATATTAGGTGTACAAAATGAAACTCGGCTAAAATCTACAAAATTCCAATTTACCCTGTGGCTGAGTTTCATTTTGTACACCTAATAAATAAAAGTTGTAGGAAATTTAATTCTCTATAATTTGTACTTAATTATTTTTTTCTAGGATGCACTATTTTCGGAAAATTTTTTTAAAAAATTTATCTTGAAAACAGTACGACCTACTGAAAAAATGAATAGAATATAAATTAAAGAGAATTAAATTTCCAACAGATTTTATTTAGTGCATTTTTTCAATATCTGTAACGGTTTACGATTTACAAGCCTTTAAAAATTAACCTTCTTAATGGTTATACTTCAATAACCTTCTTACACGGAGAAGGTCAACTTTTGACGGACTTTAACGCCTAAAGTGTTTAAAATTTTGAAAAAATGAACTATTAGGTGTACAAAATGAAACTCGGCTAAAATCTACAAAATTCAAATTTACCCTTTGGGTGAGTTTCATTTTGTACACCTAATACTTCCCCCTACCTTATACTTCCCCTCCGTTATACTTTCCCTTCCTTACACTTCCCCTCCCTTATACTGCCTTCTGTTATAGGTACTTGCCCTCCGTTATACTTGCCTTACGTTATACTTCCCCTCCCTTATACTTCCCCTCCTATACTGTTTCTTCTCTTTAAGAATGTTCCCGTCGGCGCCGCTCCAGACTAGTACTTAAAATTCATTCTAAAAATTGTTGAAAAAATACTTTAACCTGTATCGAAATAGAGCTATTGGCTCAATAAAAGGGCGACGAGAAAACATATTTGTTTTAATCCAAAAGTTAGAAGCCGCAGTAAATTGGTTTAGTTATACCAAAA
>JACGAQ010003978.1:0-21473 GCA_014119065.1 Orius insidiosus | reverse complement strand
AAACAGTGCGTCCTAGAAAAAATGAATAGAATAAAAATTAAAGAGAATTGAATTTCCACAGATTTACTTAGTGCATTTTTTCAATATCTAACGGTTTACGATTTACAAGCCTTTAAAAATTAACCTTCTCAATGGTTATACTTCGATAACCTTCTTACACGGAGACGGTCACTTTTGATGGACTTTAACGCCTAAAATGTTTAAAATTTTGAAAAAATGAACTACTAGGTGTACAAAATGAAACTCGGCTAAAATCTACAAAATTCAAATTTACCATGGGCTGAGTTTCATTTTGAACACCTAATAACAAAAAACAAAGGATTTTTAAATCATAAAAATGAAGCAAATCGCAAAAAGGCCTTTTTTTATCATTTTATGATTAAAATATAAAAATCAATAAACGAGTTTGTATTTAAAATGAGAGTTAATAAAGCTAAAAGATTTGAGGCGCTCCGGGTACGAAGGGCGAACTCAACAAAACGTAGTTTCGAGATATTCGCATTTTAAAGTTTTATGTTACGGGCGAACTCTACAGAAAAGTCATGCCCTGGAATGGGAAAAGGAGTGGGGTTGTGGACTAGGATGTGGAGTTCGCCCTTCGTACCCGCTCGGATATCGCAGTTAGAGCCGCATATCGGTTTTTACGTATTTAAAGGGGAAAAAAGGGCGGACTCACATAAAAATTATATGGGTGTTCACCAAGAAGTTAATCTGAAAATGAAAAAAAAAAATTTGTCCGATGTTGAGTTCGCCTTCGTACCCGAGCGCCTCATTTTTTTCTAAACTAGAGTCAAATTTTTTGTTAACTAGGAAAAAAATCAAAAACTTCACAAAATTACGGTTTTTATCTTCGTTAGCTTCTCGCAGAATTGGAGCAAAACTTCATAGAAACTGAGTTGTGGTCTGCTTCTATTGGATTTAAAAGGAGATGAAAAATTGTTTTTTTCTGCAACTGTAATTTGTTTCAACCATTCTTAATCAATTGCTTTTTATAATAACAGGGCGGAGCGTGTTACACAAATCAGCGGCTTATTTAAACTTTATATTTTTTAAAATGACAGCCTAATCAGAAACTCATTTTCTAAAATTTTTCATATGATAAATCACAATTTTTTAAAAAGTGACCTATAATAAAATAAATTGAGCCATAATCACTGGTTTTTTAAAAATGATTTCATGACTGAAAATGAGAAAATATAAACGAAATAAAGATTAAAAATAATGCAGATTAAAAAACTAAATCGAGATGTCAGTCAAAAAGTAAATATTCTGTCAAGAGCGGACGGTTTTACGAAGGACTGGTTTTTTAAACTTCTTTTTTTTTTCCTCCCGTCCGATTTATTTGACGATTTTCTCCAAACCAGGCTTGACAGATGGCAAAAAGGCTGATTTTATTCTCTATGGATTTCGGCCGGAGAGCTAATGAACAGAAATTAGGAAATGGAGAAAAAATTTTAAACAATTCAAATAATTTTGTTTATTCGGCTTCTTGTTAATTAGAAGGATTTTGTCCTTATTGTAAAGGTTAATAAATTTTTAATAATTTATAATTGAGGCGCTCCGGGTACGAAGGGCGAACTCAACATCGGACAAAATTTTTTTTTCATTTTCATTCTAGACCCTGGTGCATACACCCATAATTTTATGTTCGCCCTTTTTTCCCCTTTAAATACGTAAAAACCGTATGCGGCTCTAACTGCGATATCCGAGCGGGTACGAAGGGCGAACTCCACATAGTCCACACCCACTCCTTTTCCCATTCCAGGGCATGACTTTTCTGTTGAGTTCGCCCGTAACATAAAACTTTAAAATTCGAATATCTCGAAACTACGTTTTGTTGAGTTCGCCCTTCGTACCGGAGCGCCTCAATTATTTCCGAATAAAAATTACTGTTAATCAACGATTGTGTAGCCTTTTTAGGCTTTTTTCTAGGAGACGTATGGGTTTTCTTTGATCTAATTTTTGAAAAAAACACTACAAACCGATAAGGAAATTAATAAAAAGTTTCAGTTCTCGAGGTTAAACCTTAATATTTCCTAACCTTTTGTAAATTGAGATGTGGGCAGCTAAATTAATTAAAGCGTTTCGCAATCGGCTTTTCTGAAGCGATTCATCAATCGATATGCAAAATGAACGTTTAGTAATCGACAAAATGCGGATAAATCCGAGGGGCCTTTCAGGTTTTGGAGCCACCCACTTCTTCGAAATACGCAAATTTTTAATACGTAAAATTTGTCTACGTCACTTTTAAATTAATTGTACATTTTAATATACGTCGAAAAGTCATTTTAAGGCTAAATACATGTGGCGCAAGACTTTTTTTTTATATAAAATAACAGATGAAATTTATCATCTCGTTAGTTCTGGAAAAATATTTCGCAACATTTCTTTATGGAACTAATCATTATAAAAGCCAATTATTAAAGAAAAAAGTTTTTAATTCTCACAAATATTTTTTTATTATTGGTAAAACAAAAAAAGCCACCATTATTAGATATTTTTTTTAAATTTAAGAAGAAACGATTTTTCATTATTTAAATAGGTCAGACGGTTTTTTGTTGTTATTAATGGCGAAATTCGTGGTGGAGGTGGGAGTTAAATGGAGCATATTATACTAATTAGAAAAGGGGAAAATGTACGGATGGGACACGATCTGAGGGAGAAAGTGTTTGTCTTCAGCGTCACCTAGACGAGGACAAGTGCGTGGTTAATTAGAGGATATGCAAAAAACGACAAAACGCAATCATTTTCTGTCTAAATATTCATGGGAAGAAAAATTCTGGGAAAACTTGTGGGAGTGAGAAAAAGTGGTTTTTAATCTAATTCAAGTGGTATTTTAATTGATTTTTTTTTATTTATATTGATAAGTACAAAGTTGTGGGTATAATATGTTCTAATTATCATCAGAGTCAAATACATCACAAAACAAGTTAATCTTTCATTCTAAATTAGTGGTGATGAAAGATCCAGCAAGTTATATGAGGCGCTCCGGGTACGAAGGCGAACTCAACAAACGTAGTTTCTATTCGCATTTTAAATTTTATGTTACGGGCGAACTCAACAGAAAAGTCATGCCTTGGAATGGGAAAAGGAGTGGGGGTTGTGGACTATGTGGAGTTCGCCCTTTTCGCTCGGATATCGCAGTTAGAGCCGTTTTTACGTATTTAAAGGGGAAAAAAGGGCGAACTCAACATAAAAATTATATGGGTATTCACCAGAGGTCTAGAATCTGAAAATGAAAAAAAAAAAAAAATTGTCCGATGTTGAGTTCGCCCTTCGTACCCGGAGCGCCTCATATGATCTTTGCTTACAGTGCCTCCCCCCCCTTAACATTCGAAAAAAGAGAGATACTGTATTACCCTTTACCTTCGGTTTTTGGGAGAGTTTTCTAGACATCGTAGTTTTCTACGAGACTGACTTCTTTTCCACTTCAGTTACTCGAATTTTCAGGGTTAATTTCCCCTTTTCCGGCGAAATAAACTTCTAGATGGCATTTTTAAGTATTAATCGTAAATTATTGAATTGTCTCTAATGAGAGGGTTGTCAGCCAGAAGTTAAAATTAAATCACCAGCGTTCGCTTTTAACCTTCGGTCTCAATGAGATCGCTTAAAAGGATGAAAAATAAAATCAGCCAGAGCAAGTTGGCATTTTTTAACCTTCTGGCTGATAGACCTCTCATTAGAGACAAAAACCTCATAATATTAGTGTACAAAATGAAACTCGGCTAAAATCGACAAAATTCAAATTTACCCTGTGGCTGAGTTTCATTTTGACACCTAATAAATAAAATTGTAGGAAATTTAATTTTCTATAAATTTGTACTTAATTATTTTTTTAGGAAGCACCATTTTCGGAAATAATTTTTTTTAAAAATAAATTTATCTTGAAAACAGTGCGTCCTAGAGAAAAAATGATAGAATAAAAATTAAGAGAATTAAATTTCCAACAGATTTTATTTAGTGCATTTTTCATATCTGTAACGGTTTACGATTTACAAGCCTTTAAAAATTAACCTTCTTAATGGTTTTACTTCAATAACCTTCTTACACGGAGAAGGTCAACTTTTGATGGACTTTAACGCCTAAAATGTTTAAAATTTTGAAAAAATGAATACTAGGTGTACAAAATGAAACTCGGTTAAAATCTACAAAATTCAAATTTACCCTGTGGCTGAGTTTCATTTGTACACCTAATAAAAACTTGTAGGAAATTTAATTTCTCTAAATTTGCACTTAATTATTTTTTCTAGGATGCACCATTTTCAAAAATTATTTTTTTTTTTTAAATAAATTTATCTTGAAAACAGTGCGTCCTAGAGAAAAATGAATAGAATAAAAATTAAAGAGAATTAAGTTTCCAACAGATTTATTTAGTGCATTTTTTCAATATGTAACGGTTTAAGATTTACAAGCCTTTAAAATTAACCTTCTTAATGGTTATCCTTCAATAACCTTCTTACACGGAGAAGGTCTTTTGATGGACTTTAACGCCTAAATGTTTAAAATTTTGAAAAAATGAACTACTAGGTGTACAAAATGAAACTAGGTTAAAATCTATAAAATTCAAATTTACCCTGTGGCTGAGTTTCATTTTGTACACCTAATATAAGCCATTGAGACACTCAATTAGATAAATAATTTAAAAGCGGATAGAGTTACCCGTCTCCCATCGGTTATTTTTAAATGTTCAGATTATCATCTGGAATGACAAAAAAAAGATAAAAATTTAAATTTATGTGAGCGTATTGACATATTGCTCACTGAGATCCCTTCATAAAAAAACCGATCCGCAGATAAGACCGGATTCCCGACTCGAGAATTCGGTAGTCGCCGCATAAATTTACGACATTGCTTTTAACAAGCGTTTTAAAAAAAGACCACATTTTTTTTATTTATTCCAACAACTTTTTTGTTTAGAGAGAAAAAAAATTGTGCAACTTTTAAGTGAAAGCTCGCGTTAAGTAATAAAAACAGTGGAAAGAGAGAATTCATCTAAATTGCACGCTTTTGCCGCGTTTAAAATGCCTTTAAGTGACGATTCGTAGTGTCGGATTGCGATTAAAACAAAAGGTTCGAAATAAAAACGTATCCGTTTCACCGGAAAAAGAGACATTTATTTATTAATCGCTCTACGATGTTACCTAGTTTACGCTCATAAAGTATGTTCACTTGGCTACACTGGTTTATTTATCGCCTTGCTTTTCCCTTAATTAATTTTCTATTCGTGCGTGTCCGCTTTAGAGAGAAATATTTCAAAAAAGTAAACGTTAAAAAAATAAAAAATCTTTAATTAAATAAAAAAGTGTTAAGATTGATGATGTTAAAACGAATGATGAATTCATCCGTCATCGCTGCGTTTATTTCAAGGTTCGTGACAATAACTCAAGGCTTGAAACATCTTCATTTTTTGTTAGTGAGAATATATGAGTACTAACAACTGTAAAGTTTACACTACGGCTTATTTTTTCCAGGTTAAAAGCCCTCGAAGTTCTATTGTTCAAAAGGTGAATTTCCTTAATTTAGGAAAATAACTAATTTTCCACAAAATTTTCAATCTCAAAACGTAAGAATAATTGAGGCGCTCCGGGTACGAAGGGCGAACTCAACATCGGACAATTTTTTTTTTTTTCATTTTCAGATTCTAGACCTCTTGGTGAATACACCCATATAATTTTATGTTGAGTTCGCCCTTTTTTCCTCTTTAAATACGTAAAAACCGATATGCGGCTCTAACTGCGATATCCGAGCGGGTACGAAAGGCGAACTCCACATCCTAGTCCACAACCCCCACTCCTTTTCCATTCAAGGGCATGACTTTTCTGTTGAGTTCGCCGTAACATAAAACTTTAAAATGTGAATAGAAACTACGTTTTGTTGAGTTTGCCCTTCGTACCCGGAGCGCCTCAATCACCAATTTATTAGGCATCCCTTGTATAATTCAAAGTATCCTCATTTCATAAAAAATCCATTTTTAAGCCAACTTCGGGTGGATGTTTCTAAAACTTCCGCCTCGTTGCATCATTTCAACAATTTCAAATAAAGCATTCAAATTAAGCCATTTAACGCTATATGAGGTAAAAACAATTTAAAAGTAGAAATAAATAAAAAAAATTAATAACAAGATTAAAGGCTTTCGGATATCCTTGGTCTCATAACGCACTTCTAATAACGGTCGAAAACGACCTATAATTTTAAAATAAATATTTTTTTTTTTCTTTCCTTTTATGATTAAATTGGACGATTAGGGTCGATCGTGAAATCGCACAGAACGCTTTGAAGTTGTAGTTTTTACTTAATTGTTATCGATAAATAATAGGCGTTTTAAGTGCATTTAAAGTGATTTTTGCAATAAATTTAATTTGTAATCGAGATTTAAACGTTTTTCAGAGGTTTTTTTTTTTTTCGTTCTGAAATTCGTAACTTGCTGAAGTTTGGAGTTGTCAGGATCATTCGGCCTAAAGTCTATCAAAAGTTGACCTTCTCCGTGTAAGAAGGTTATTGAAGTATAAACATTAAGAAGGTTAATTTTTAAAGGCTTGTAAATCGTAAACCGTTACAGATAATGAAAAATGCACTAAATAAAATCTGTTGGAAATTCAATTCTCTTAATTTTTATTATATTCATTTTTTCTCTAGGACCACTGTTTTCAAGATAAATTTATTTAAAAAAAAATTATTTTCCGAAAATGGTGCATCCTAGAAAAAATAATTAAGTACAAATTTATAGACAATTAAATTTCCTACAATTTTTATTATTAGGTGTACAAAATGAAACTCAGCCACAGGGTAAATTTGAATTTTGTAGATTTTAGCCGAGTTTCATTTTGTACACCTAATAGAAGACCTTTTTCACCGAGTCATTCTTCGCTGTGGCGCTTTATAAATAGAAGAAAATGGGGGCAGTTTTGTTCGGTTAAAAATCAAAAGGTTTGGGCGAAGTGGATAATAAAAGGGAGCCGAGTCACGACGAAAGATTACGCCATCTTTGGTAGCCCAAGACTTACGTACTATTTTACTAATCAGATGACTTATTTAATTCTAACCGCTAAGTTGAACTTGATGGAATAAAATCCGGCCCGGAGGACCAACGATTTAACCAAGAGTCTAGGGACTCCATTGTTTCAGATCGTAAAGTGAAATCATTTACGGTCATTTCGAAAGTCGTTATGTCCTATCGCGAAAAGCCTGCAATTGTGTATCATTGATTTATGAAAACGTGAAGACTTTTTGCCTCTTGAAACCCCGATTATCCCACGGTTTTCACACGCTCAATCGTCAAGCCGAGCATATTTTATCCATTTATACGAACTAATAACAAGGACATTCGTCATACCTGAACTTGATTATAGAACGACTTCAAGTCGTTGTGAAAGGTACAAATCGCATTTTTATGCATTTCAATAGTCATAAACATTAAAATACATTTTATGAACCTATTACACGTGGCAAACTGCCCAGTTTGTGCAACATCGGGTGAAAGTCGAAAAAATAATTTTTTTTTCATCATTAAAAACGTTCCCTTATAACCCGGACGAAATCCCATAAATAACGTCCCGCTGACAAATAACCCCTGAGGTGAAAAATTCATACTAAAGGCCAATTTGTCTAATAAGAAAATTTATGAACGGAATTAATGAGAGATACTGAATTAATCATCTGGGATATATTAGGCGCTCCGGGTACGAAGGGCGAACTCAACATCGGACAAATTTTTTTTTTTTTCATTTTCAGATTCTAGACCTCTTGGTGAATACACCCATATTATTTTTATGTTGAGTTCGCCCTTTTTTCCCCTTCAAATACGTAAAAACCGATATGCGGCAAAGCTCTAACTGCGATATCCGAGCGGGTACGAAGGGCGAACTCCACATCCTAGTCCACAACCCCCACTCCTTTTCCCATTCCAGGGCATGACTTTTCTGTTGAGTTCGCCCGTAACATAAAACTTTAAAATGCGAATATCTCGTAACTACGTTTTGTTGAGTTCGCCCTTCGTACCCGGAGCGCCTCATATAAACCATGATTTTGAATGATAACTGCCTCAGGAAGATATTGAATCTCCCCAAGTCATAGAGAAAGTACTAGTCTGGAGCTGGCCCGACGGGAACTTCCTTAAAGAGAAGTAACAATATAGGAGGGGGAATTATAACGGACGGGGAAGTATAACGGAGGGGACGTAAACGTAGTGGGAAGTATATGGGAGGGGAAGTATAACGGAGGGGGAAGTATAACGGAGTGGGAAGTATAACGGAGGGGAAGTATATGGGAGGGGAATTATAACGGAGGGGGAAGTACGAGGGGTCCAAAAATTAAAGACCTTTTGTATTTTGCCGCCGTACGGGCGAAGTATTCTGCCAGATGAAACACTAGCTTGTAGCGGGAAGTTCCCCCTTCACATCGCACTTGGTCTCATCTCTCTATCTTATCCAGCGTTGCTACGGCAGCCGTTCGCGATGGACGTCTCGGTGCCGAGTCCCGCCGGTTGTGAGGTTCGCTCCGTCATGCGTTTCCTAAACGCGGGGAAACTTCGCCCGGTCGAAATTCATAGACGTTTGACGGCTATTTATGGCAATGTTATGAATGAGCGCTGTTGTTACGCTAATGTTACGAATGTTATAAATAGCCGTCAAACGTCTATGAATTTCGACCGGGCGAAGTTTCTCCGCGTTTAGGAAACGCATGACGGAGCGAACCTCACAACCGGCGGGACTCGGCACCGAGACGTCCATCGCGAACGGCTGCCGTAGCAACGCTGGATAAGATAGAGAGATGAGACCAAGTGCGATGTGAAGGGGAACTTCCCGCTACAAGCTAGTGTTTTCATCTGGCAGAATACTTCGCCCGTACGGCGGCAAAATACAAAAGGTCTTTAATTTTTGGACACCCCTCGTATAACGGAGGGGGAAGTATAACGGAGGGGGAATTATAACGGAGGGGGAAGTATAACGGAGGGGGAAGTATAACGGAGTGGGAAGTATAACGGAGGGGGAAGTATAACGGAGTGGGAAGTATAACGGGGTAGGAAGTATAAAGAAGGGGATGTAGTAGGGAGGGAAAGTATAAAAATTTTCCGGATTTTCCTTTTTTTTTTTTTTTCGAAAAATTTTCTAAGTTCTTTTTTTGAAAAATTTTCCAAGTTTTTTTTTTCGAAAAATTTTCCGGGTTTTCCTTTTTTTTTTTTTTCGAAAAATTTTCTAAGTTTTTTTTGTAAAAAAAAATTTTTTTTTTCGAAAAATTTTTTGGGTTTTTCTTTCTTTTTTTTCTTTTTTTTTTTTTGAAAAATTTTTAAGTTCTTTTTTTCGAAAAATTTTCTAAGTGTCAAGGTAGAAATAATGGGCTCTTTGGCCTAGGGATGTGCCTCTCGTAAAGGGTAGAAGTACGAAATTTCTCCCTACTAATAAAAATAGTAATTAAAAGTGGCAATTTTTTTGCACCAAAAATTCTTAAAAAATATAAGGAGTAATTGGTGAAAATTTGGTGAAAATCGGATTAACCGCAGCGAATTTTTTAAAATTTCAAACAGACATATCTCCGCCATTTTTTCGAAATTCAAAAATCCCCCTTGTTACATTCTTCTTCACCGGCTAAAGAATTTTGGTGAAAATTTGGTGAAAATCGGATGAAAATTGTGGCCGTAAAGTGTTCCGGAAAAAAATGCTACGGACGGCCGGACGGCACCACAGACAAAGTTGAGATCGGTAAAGATCAATATTCGATTTGACCCTCCGGGGTCAGGAAGACCCTTCCCCAAAAACCCGACGTCGAGGGTATCGCAATAACTTCTTTAAGGAAGTTAAAAAGAGCCTGGGCTGCAGACTGTGAAGAGTTTTACACAACTTTGACGCACGTCCTTTGTTATATGCGGAGACAATTTTATAAGATTTCTCCTCCGTGACTGCTAAGGAGCCTCCCTCGCGGGGACTCCTTATTTTGAGGTCAAAACTGCCTAAACGTGACATCAAGTTTCCTCCAACTCGTTACGAGCTTTAACAAACCACGACTTCTTTTTTAAAATATAAAAACGTCAAAAATTTATTAATTTTATAAATAATTTAATGCCCAAAAAGTTAAAAATGTTAATTTTTTCACGTTTTTATGGGTTTCATATGTCAATTTTTGCAGAGATATTATAAGTTATGTAGGTAATGGACTTAAGAAACTTGGGAGTTTTGGGATTGCGGTCAAAATATCTACTTGAGTCATCCAAGCTCCACAGTTCCAGGCTCTCTTCAGGATTGAAGCATGTAAGTCGCGAATTCAGAGATCGTCGGAAATAGCGGACAGAGGTCGACGGAGATCATAGCGACATCGCTAGACTTCGCTTGAAAAAGGCAGGGAACGACATAGTTCACCATGGATCGCCGGAGAAGGCCAGAGACTAGAGATTGCCACGCATAAGCAGGGATAGCCACAGGTTCCCAGAGATCGCAAGACAAACCTGGAGACCGCCAGACATCGCCAGAGACCCTAGATCGCACAGCCAAGAGAACGCCATAGCTGACATCACACAGTACTGTAGTTCGAAAGTGATCGCTATGCATCGGTTAAGATGGCCTATTATCACCATAGATTGAGAGATTATCGGAGATCGCCAGATATAACCAGAGATCTCCAGAGACTTCCAGAGAACGCTAGAGAACACCAAACATCACCCACAATGTAGATTGCTATACATCGGCTAAGAGGGCCTAAGATCGCCATAGATTGAGAGATTATCAGAGATCTCCAGAGACTTCTAGAGAACGCTATAGATCACCAAACATCACACACCGCTGTAGATCGCTATACATCGGCTAAGCAGGCCTAAGATCGCCATAGATTGAAAGAGGTTATCAGAGATCGCCAGATATAACCAGAGATCTCCAGAGACTTCTAGAGAACGCTAAAGAACACCAGACATCACACACCACTGTACACCGAAAGAGATCGCTTTACATCGGCTAAGAAGGCCTAAGATCGCCATAGATTGAAAGAGGTTATCAGAGATCGCCAGATAACCAGAGATCTCCAGAGACTTCTAGAGAACGCTAAAGAACACCAAACATCACATACCACTGTAGATCGCTATACATCGGCTAAGCAGGCCTAAGATCGCCATAGATTGAGAGAGATTATCAGAGATCGCCAGATATAACCAGAGATCTCCAGAGACTTCTAGAGACGCTAGAGAACACCAAACATCATACCACTGTAGATCGCTATACATCGGCTAAGAAGGCCTAAGATTGGAGAAATTATCAGAGATCGCCAGATATAAACAGAGATCTCCAGAGACTTCTTGAGAACGCTAGAGACCAAACATCACACCACTGTACACCGAAAGAGATCGCTGTACATCGGCTGAGAAGGCCTAATATCGCCATAGATTGAGAGTGATTGTCAGGGATCGCCAGAATTACAGATTGACAGAGGTTTCCCTGGATTACCATGGATCGCTAGACATCGCCGGAGATAGCGAAAGATCTCCAAATATCTTCGAGTTAGATATGTTCACCACAAAAAGAAGAATTACAAAAATATCTTTCAGAAAACCAGAAACTTTGAAATGATTTAATAATGTACATAAAATGTCTAGATCGGCCTTGTACTCTTCCCATTAACATCCTTTCTTTAAACATGGTCAATGGATGTTGCAGCCTTAATTTGATATTCTGATTTCCTCAACTCACGTCTTGCATTTCTCAAAAACCTACCGGCCACTTAAGACGAACTCTCTTGAATACAAAAGAATTACAAGTTTAAAAACCCCATTTAAAATAGCTGAAAAAAAATTAAATTTACCGCTTTCTAAACGGTTTAACGACTCCGAATAAATCTCAATGTGATTATCATCGAGATTCCAAGTAGTTTTGGCACCTTCTTCATTGAAAAAAAGGAAATTGTTGCTCAATTCCTCGAGGCCGAATATTTACAACAGAGGGAATTTCAAGGTGTGAAAGGGTTTTTTTTAAAGAATTGGGTCGACGTAAAATGGAAGGGCCTGATTTAAATTGTAGTCATTTTCAACCTCCGTTTTCGGATTATCTCGATGAAATCTCCAGTCGTAAAGCATAAAAATCCTTTTGCGTAAGTGAAAATTATTATCTTTCCTATAAGGGCACAAACGAATCAAAATCAAACATTTTCAACTTAAAAATGACAATAAATAATTCAACAGGTTATGAAAAAATCTTGTAGAAAGGATCTTGTAAAATTTTTACCCACTTATTATAAATAATATTATGCTAATTATTATGCAAAAGCATACAATGTAATGTCAATGAAGTAGCTGGCGTAGGAGCATCACGAAACTAGGTATGCCCCTCGTAAAAGGTTGTAAAAGTTAATAAACGTCATTCAGGTCGATATTCTTTTATTAGGTACAAATGAAACTCGGCCAGGGTAAATTTGAATTTTGTAAATTTTAGCCGAGTTCATTGTACACCTAGTAGTTCATTTTTTCAAAATTTTGAACATTTTAGGCGTTAAAGTCCATCAAAGTTGACCTTCTCCGTGTAAGAAGGTTATTGAAGTATAACCATTAAGAAGGTTAATTTTTAAAGGCTTGTAAATCGTAAACCGTTACAGATATTGAAAAAATGCACTAATAAATCTGTTGGAAATTTAATTCTCTTTAATTTTTATTCTATTCATTTTTTCTCTAGGACGCACTGTTTTTAAGATAAATTTATTTAAAAAAAAATTATTTTCCGAAAATGGTGCATCCTAGAAAAAATAATTAAGTACTAATTTATAAAAAAATTTCCTACAATTTTTATTTATTAGGTCTACAAAATGAAACTCAGCCAATTTGAATTTTGTAGATTTAGCCGAGTTTCATTTGTACTCCTCATAGTAATTGATGACCCTTAAAAAATGGTTTTCTAGAATAATTTTTTTGGGAAATTGGCGACGGACAGTGGGCAACAAAAGAGCTTTTGATCTTAATACTCTTCTCATATTCATAAAATGCTTACCGATAAACCAACCTAACAAGCAAAGAATACAACGCTTACAGGTATGTCAACCTAACTAGCACAGCATACAGGTAAACCAACCTAACAGGCGTCTTTGTTTCTTTTGTAACGTATGAAAGAAATTGATGAGAATCTGCCTTTTTTGTATTATTTAATTCTTTCGTTTCGGGCTGACGGAGGGGGAAGTCTTGTAACGCGGAAGCGACGCGGTCGTCGAAGAAGAGGTGAAAGTGTTCAGACCTTGGATGATTTTTTTTCTTCTTCCCTTCCTAAAAAAAAAAAAATTCGCGAACATCTGCCCTTGACTTCGAGACAGGTCCCAACCCAGGCTTTTAAAAAAGAAAAATTACACCTACTACAAGGTAGCTTCCGTTTCTAATTTTTCTTTCTTTCAATCGTTCTGATTTCGCCATATCGAACTTGAATCTTCCTTGGTCAAAAGTCAAGGATGACCTTTTTTTTTTCTACCGCCTTTCAACTTTACGATCTTTTTTAATTAAACCTTCCTATTTTTTGTCTTTCTCTAGTCAAACTTGTAATTTACATCCAGTTATTCTAGTTTTTTAATTTATCTCGATTTCAAAATGACAGGTTTTACAGACTTTTATGTTCAAATTCTTGAGAAAAAGGCATGAAATATTAAGATAATTATGAAAAATAGGCTCTGACTACAGAAGGAATTAAGGTGTTATTTGTGTGGATTTTTCTTTCCAAATATATTTAAACATCCTTAAAGAAATTATGTGATACCCTGCACGTCGGTTTTTGGGGAAGGTCTCCAGACCCCGGAGGGTAAAATCGAATATTGATCTTTACCGATCTCAACTTTGTCTGTGGTGCCGGCCGGCCGTAGCATTTTTTCCGGAACACTTTACGGCCACAGTTTCAGATTTTCACCAAATTTTCTTAAGTCGGAGAACAAGAAACTAACGAAGGTTATTTTGGAATTTCGAAAAAATGCCGGATATATTTGTTTGAAATTTTAAAAATTCGCTGCGGCCGAACGTATGCCCGATTTCACTCGAAATTGGATCCTTATATTTTTTACGAATTTTTGGTGTAAAAATTATCATTTTTTCAACATTAATTATTATTTTAGTAGGGAGAAATTTCATACTTCGACCCGTGACTAAAGAGACCTCTCTTGGGATAAAATCAATTATTTCTACCTTGTTAGTTTAAAAATTTTCGAAAAAAAAATACCCTCCGTTATACTTTCCTCTCCCTTATACTTCCCCCCGTTATACTTCGCCACCCTTGTACTTCCCCCCGCTATACTACCCCTCCCTATACTTCCCCTACTTCCCCTCCGTAATACCCAATAGGCGATTTTGGGACAAAAACGCTAAAAAAAGGCGATTTTTGGTCAAAACGCCTAAAAAAAGGCGATTTGTGGTCAAAACGCCTTAAAAAGGCGATTTGTGGTCGAAAACTTTTTTAAGGCGATTTTGGGTCAAAAACGCCATAAAAGGCAATTTGTGGTCAAAAAACGCCTAAAAAAGGCAATTTGTGGTCAAAAACGCCTAAAAAAGGCAATTTGTGTCAAAAACGCTAAAAAGGCAATTTGTGGTCAAAAACGCCTTAAAAAGGCGATTTTGGTCAAAAACTTTTTTGAAGGCATTTTTGACCAAAATCGCTTGCTTTTTTTTTTTTTTTTTTTTTTTTTTTTTTTTTTTTTTGTGATTTTTGGTCAAAACGCCTTTTAAAAAAGGCTGCCTTAAAAAGGCGATCTTATACTTCCCCTTCCATATACTTCCCCACCTTTATACTTGCCCCTCCTATTTTTACTTCTCTTTAAGGAAGTTTTCGTTAGAAGCTCTTCAAACAAGTACTTTGAATAGCTTTAATTTGTTCTCAATTTTTAGCTTCAAAAGAAAAAAAAAAAAAAAATTAAATCTGTACTCCGTAACTCCTGAACTATAGGACCGATTCAGAAGACAAATTAGTACAATTTTGCAGTATTTGTAAAATTTTTGTTTAACCAATTTTTCTTATGAAAACATTTTCCTAGATAACCGAGAAAAACTGACCTACAAAACTCCGCAATTATTTTTTTCTCCAGTAGATCCCAAAAGATTCTGCAGTCGTGAAGACCGATGAAAGGTTGACTGCCAAAGTTGGATAATATAAGACACATCGTTCATGGTTGGCTTAGCATAGATTACATTGTTTTCAGTGTCGAAAGCTCCATGTCCTCGCTGTTCCTCAACCGTGTTCAAGATAAGCGAATCTTCGAAGACTTTGAATTCGATCTGTACATCCAAAAATGCATAAATCTTGATCCAAAAAGAATTTCAGAATATTCAAATTATTCTGCCACTTCAGGGGTAATTTCACGGTTGAATAGGCCTTCTCGAGATTCCTCACGCGAGATACGGACCAGATTTTTAAAACGAAATTTAAAACCGACATTTTAGATTCTTTTAAAAAATTCTATCATCTTTTGCAATCGATTAGATTGTGTCATGCTTGTGAAAAGTCAGTTTACCTCACTTCCATTGTTTTAAATTTATGAGAGAAAAAAAAAGGTGCGAAGAACAAAAAGGGAATTGCGGAAATCAATAATTGATCCGGGTCCGAAAATGCAAGACGACTTTTATTTCCGTATGATAAAACTGGGCGACTTTTTAAGACCTTTTGCCTTCCGAAACGGGGCTCGTTCACTCATAAAGTTTACAAGGGCGTTTGAGAAAGTATAGGAAAGAGTGAGAGAGAGGAAGCCGAGTCATTCTCGATATGAACAATATGCAATCCGATACATCGATTTTAAGTCGACTTTTTTTTAAAAAGATAGTTTTTCTCACGTTAAAACGCCTCCGGAGAAAGCCTTGTATTTTTCAGGCAGTAAATCTATTTAAAAGCCTCCGTAAATTAATAGATTCGTAAGTTATAGTTAGTTAAAGGCGTTATTTTATTACTTTCCATTTTTGCCGTTCATTACGTCGACTTGAGGATATAAAAACAAAGGCTGTCCGATTTTAGTAAGATCGGTTTATCTAGAATCTCTGTATCAATAAATTAAACAAATTATTCAACGTTCTTTCTTAAATTATGGGGAAAAAAATGGAAAAATTTGCTATTCTTAAAAAGATAGGACCAAAAGTAGGCCGTAGGGATAGCAACAAAGCTTCAGACAGGTCTCCGCCGTTTTACAGAAAATTACAGAATTACAGAAAAAATCTGAGAGAAGAAAAAAGCGAAAAATCGCCTTATATCATTGAAGCAAAAAAGTATCTCCGCATTTTTTCGAAATTCAAAAATCGCCCTCGATTTTCTTGTTCACCGACTAAAGTTTTGGTGAAAATCGGTTGAAAACTGTGGCCCGTAAATAGTTCCGGAAAAATGCTACGGACGACCGGCCCACAGACAAAGTTGAGATCGGTAAAGATCAATATTCAAATTGACCCTCCGGGGTCTGGGAGACCCTTCCCCAAAACCCGACGTCGAGGGTATCACTAAAAAAAAAACATGGACATAAAAAGGATTTTTCTCTCAAGCGCAAAACTATTAAAGTGACAAACGTCATTTTAAACGTCGTGATGTCACCGAAACTCATCTTAAGATCGCAAGTAATATCTGTTCTTTTATCCTTTCTGCAGGTATCTTCATATTCCGTGATGCTGACCGAAAGGACAGGGGATATGCAGCTGAAACAAGAGTCAAATACTGAACCGAGAAAAAGATTCATCTCAAGACTTCCTGGCGTGTGTGTTTTTTGGAGGCAATTTAAAAAAAATTTAATTTGAACTTTTAAAAAAGTTGGGAATTGTGAAAGAAAAAAAAATTGCCAACATCAAACCTCAAATTCTAATAATCAATAAAAAAATTCTCATCTGTCAGGATATTTTGTAATTAGATACTTTCAAACGATCCATTACTTACCACAATGAGGTCTTCACTCAAAAGTATGGAAATATGTTTTTCGATAGCTTCTTATAAATAATTAAGAGGTAAACATTTAGCAATTTGATACACGGCCTTGGACGCCGTTTTCACTTATCCCCAGGCCAACGGTCAAGATTTTTCAGAAAGAAAAGGCATCTCGGATAAAGACAATGGGAGCCTCTCAAAAAGCGTAATTTTCAAAAGTTGCATAAAAACGTTTGTGAAATAATAGCGGGTTCCTTTATGGTTTTATGATTGATCTATGATTATTATAATGAGATTTGTTTTATGTAATTTTCAGGGGTTTTTCTTTTATTTAATATAGCGAAAGCCCCCATTTTATAAAATGGAAGCTTCGTCCTTATATAGGACGTTCTATTTCGCCCCAGAAACATCAGGATTACAACTACTAATCGACAGATTTTCTTTTTTATATTTTTTGAAAAGAACGCGTCAAAACTTATAAAAAAACTAGCGGTTTTTTTCGAAAAAATGTTTCAGTCCTAATCAAGTTTCCCATTTGCAAAAGAAAAACTTTTTCGGAAAAACTGCTCCCAAGACCGTGTGATATACAAATAACGAGAATGAGCTTTGTAAAAAATTTTCGATGACTTTTAGAGCTCAAATATAGGAAACTATTTTCAGGCCGGTGCTGCAATCTTTTGTATTTGAAACAAAATGTTCCGAAGGTATGATCCCCCTTAATGGATTTTCCCTTGGGGTTTTTTTATGTCCAAGAATCCTCTTTTTACTTGGATCCAGCCTTTTTCCTTTAAAAAGTAGCGAAGTTGAAAGTTAAGAAGTGACTAGTTTATCGCCAGGAATGTACGCGGTTTATTTTTAGTTTGTTCATAAATTTTTGTTCCAAAAGCGTTTCTCATTGCGCAAAAAATATGTAAAACCCAAACACGTACATTTTTCTTAAGATCTTAAGGCGAAATTCCGTTGAGCAACATTTTTATGAAACTCAGGTGCTTATTTAGATTTAAATCTTGTTTAATCAGACTTACCTTTAATTATTTCTTTGAGCTTGAAAAACCAGAAAACTCTCAATTTCGGATTGCGCAAAAGAAGCAGATGGCCTATTTGTACTTCCCTTTTTAAGAAGAGATCTGTCAGATAGCACGAGACACGTCGGAATTCAAAAGGTTTCCTTTTTTTAAATCTCGTAATTCCGTTTTGGTAGCCGTTTTAGAAAAACTCTGCGTGGAGTCTGGTGTCGATTGATTTCCTTAGGCGTATCATAAAAGGGATAATTGATCTTTTTGTTTTATATCATTGCGTGTCAATCTCAAGGTCGCGAGCAATTTTAATCGTATATGATTTATTGATTTTTATAATTTTTATTCCAGTTTAAAAACCGTTATATAATTTATTTTTAAGTTTTTTTTTTCTTTCTCGTAAGTTTTTGTGGTCCTTTTATTTTTAAATTTAATTTTGCTTTACAAGCTATGTTACGTAAAATAAGGTTTTTTTTATAATAAACATTTATTTAAAAAATTTTTAAAAAGAAATTAAAATATAGGAATGTGAGAAATGTGGAGGTGAGGATGATCTTAAGGTGTCCTTGACCGGTCTTTTTTGTGTTGTCAAGTGTCCTTTGTTGTTTTAAAATCATATTTATGAAATCACAAGATTCTAGAGTACAAATCTCGTTTTAATTTGGAATTGTGCCCGGACGGAAAAACGTGCAAACGTTGACATTATGGACTGGAAATTTTTTTTTTAGAAAAAAGACGCGTTTCAGGGTCGGATCTTTGAGTCACGATCAAATAATTTGCTGGGTACAAAAAGGTCGAAGAATTCGCGTGATTTTATCGAAATATTTGAATCTGTGAGAACCTAAAAAATGGCATTTCTCAAAGGAGTGAATCTGCCGGTTTTTTGTGCGGAAAGAAGTCATTTTATGGGTTTTATAATTCTAAGTTTTGATTTTTTTCTCCAGTCTAATAAAATACGGACTTAAATAATTTTGTTGTTATAAAATACTTCAGGCTTAAATTTCAAATATTTGTAAAAACCATTCATGGATTTTTGGTCGACCAAAATTCAATTTCGGGTTTTTTCTAAGAGAACCCATTTTTACAAGTATCGTAAAAATTATCCTTGAAATTTTAATTTTTAAAAAAAGCTATTTTTTAACGCACTTATTATTAAAGAAAATTACATTTTAGTAATTTTAAATTGAGAAAAAAATATATTTTAAAGGTTTATTCCAAAAAAAATTATGCAATATTTCCACGCCTGATTTGAAACTGCAATAAATTTTCAACGTCAGCTTTTATTAAACGAGTGGAACAACAATGACTTTTAATATAACCCTATGGCTCAATAAACTATTAAAAAAAAAGTCGCTACTTATTTAAAAAAAATATCAACTTCTTTCGCGTTAAAAGCCGCTAATACTGTTTTTTCGGGTTCAAAAGTCGGAGAAGTTCGCAGGAAAACATCTGGCAGGAAGAAAAGGTGATTTTTTTTCCGTGAATCGAGAGTTTGAAGAACTTGGAATTTCTCCCACAGTTATTTTTTTTTTTTCATTCATATCAACCTTGAAAAACAGATTAAAAGAAGTTTTCTATCCTGATGGACCCGGTTTGCCCGAAATATCCCACGCAAGGACATCAAACGCTTTGACTGGGTTTTCATGAAAAATCCCGGGAAGTTAGCGTTAAAGGGGATAACCTACAGAAAAATTTTTTCAAACACATAGATCGCAGCACTTTAGCTCCTAAATTAGTTTCCTGTATTTTAGCGCTAAAAATCATCGAAAAAATTTTTTTATAAAAGCTGTTTTTAGAGAATACTTGGCGGTCATGGGAGCAGTTTTCTAAGGATCCACCCTAAATTACTAATAAGGATCACAAAGTTTTCTAAATAATGATTCTGCCAGAACCCGCATGGTCAATTTGACCATTGGTCTTCCTCTTGGCTTGCTGTGGTGCAATCCAGAGGCCCTCCTACAGAATTTCCCCATATTATTACCATTTAAGGTGTACAAAATGAAACTACAAAATTCTATCCAATTTTTATTGGCTAAATCTACAAAATTCGAATTTACCCTGTGGCTGAGTTTCATTTTGTACTCCTAATAAATAAAAATTGTAGGAAATTTAATTCTCTATAATTTGTACTAAATTATTTTTTCTAGGAGGCACCATTTTCGGAAAATAATTTTTTTTAAAATAAATTTATCTTGAAAACAGTGCGTCCTAGAGAAAAAATGAATAAAAGAAAAATTAAAGAGAATTAAATTTCCAACAGATTTTATTTAGGGCATTTTTTCATATCTGTAACGGTTTACGATTTACAAGCCTTTAAAAATTAACCTTCTTAATGGTTATACTTCAATAACCTTCTTACACGGAGAAGGTCAACTTTGATGGACTTTAACGCCTAAAATGTTCAAAATTTTGAAAAAATGAACTACTTGTACAAAATGAAACTCGGCTAAAATCTACAAAATTCAAATTTACCCTGTGGCTGAGTTTCATTTTGTACACCTAATAGCCAAAAAACCCATTTTTGTAGGCGTTTTCCATGGTCTATCTGCTGAGAAACTGTTTTGCCCTGTTTTTGATGCACAAAAGCGTTTTCTGTACTTTTTGTCCAAGACACACAGAAAATTGACTTATTTATACTTTTACACGTCATTTTCAGGTATGTAGTTAAATAACGATTTGCCCAGAATTCCGGGATTATATTTGAAAATGGCATTTTTGCTTATTTCTTTCATTTTTAGGTGCGCTTTTAAGAAGTTATAACAAACACTTCCGTTTTTGACCTTTAAAGGAAAACAAAAAGTGCACGCATTCGTAGGCGTCCATGCAATATTTTACTGGGAATTATGAATCAACTGTTTCATTACGAATCCGGTCACCTTGGCTTCCTTGACTAATTTATTCGATATTCGCGACCTTTTTCGGGCTTCTAATTTCTCGTGGTTAATTAAAGGGGAAGGATAAAAAGGAAAAGTAATTCCGGTAGTATCCTACTTGGAATTTCTTGTAGCACGAGCCGTTCAAACGAGTGGTGAATCCGTTATCAACCTTTTCCTAGTTTTTATTTTTTCTTATTTCCTTAAAAGTGGTGTATTATTAATTATATTGTTGCTATTATTTTTTCTTGTTTATTTTTGGAATGTGGTAGGGAGATTTAAAAAAAGAAAACTCACGTGTACTGATGTTTTCGAAAGCACAAACAAACACTATCACAAATAATAAGTCCATATCTCGCCCTATGGAGCCTTCGAGGCTCGAAGGAGAAAGTTGTACTGAATCAGTGAAAGCTTCGGAACTCCTCGCCACGACTCCCCACTCGCGTGAACACGAACCCCCCCACTCGCCCTTCTCCCGGATACTCGAGGAGCCGAAATAAAAATCGCGAGACTTTAAGGTGACGATAGGGAAGGTACCGTTTATTTTTTCTATCGTCAAAAAACGATCTGGAAAGCCAAAACCGGTATTATTTAACGCCTTTTAAAATGGAAAGATCGAATTCTCATATTGGGTTTAATCGATTTCTTTTAATTTTTTTAAATTTGGAACCTATAAAAATGAGGATGTCCAGTTAGTGAGTCTATTAAACTTTAATAGTTTGAAAGCTATAAAATCGAATATTACGCAACACCTTTTT
>JACGAQ010003977.1:0-21484 GCA_014119065.1 Orius insidiosus | reverse complement strand
AAAGAATAAACGTAGGAGGTTTAGGGAGGGTAAATAAAGGAGGGAAGTATAAAGGAAGGGGAAGTATAAAGAAGGCGGAAGTATAAGGATGGGAAGTACAAGGGGAACAATATTGTCAAGCATTTAGACAAATTACTAATTTTCAAAGTTGCTTTCAAAAAAGTTTGTTGTTTTTTGAAAAATTTTCCAAGTTTTTTTTCCCCCAAAAATTGTCTAAGTTATTTTTTCTACTTTTTTCGTCAAAATAGTTTTAAGCAACAAGGTAGAAGGGAGAAATAAGTGGCTTTCTGCCCAAGGGCTACCTCTCTCCCAAGTATCTTTCTCCCTACTAAAAAAGAGTACTGGTTTGAAGCAGTACAGTGAACAGTTGAAGCAGTCCAACAAAAACTTCCTTAAAGAGGAGTAACAACATAGGAGGGGGAAGTATAACGGAGGGGACGAACAACAGAGGGGAAGTATTGGGGGGGGAAGTATAACAGAGGGGAAGTATATGGGAGGGGAAGTATAACAGAGGGGGAAGTACAAGTCAGGGAAGTATAACGAAGGGGGAAGCATAAGGGAACGAAAGGGTAACGAAGGGAGGGAAAGTATAAAAGGGGGAAGTATAAGGGAGGGGGGAGTTTTTTTTTTTTTTTTTTTTTTCGAAAAATTTTCCAAGTTTTCTTTTATTTGAAAAAAATTTTTTTTTAATTTTCCAATTTTTTAAGTTTTTTTTTGTCAAAAAAAAATTGTCTTAAGTTTTTTTTTAGAAAAATTTTCCGAGTTTTTTTGAAAAATTTTCTGGGTTTTCTTTTTTAAATTTGCGATTTTTTTTTTTTTTTTTTTTTGAAAAATTTTTAAGTGTCAAGGTAGATATAACGGGCTCTTTGGCCTACGGATGTGCCTCTCTTAATGGGTAGAAGTACGAAATTTCTCCGTACTAAAAAAAATAATAATAATTTAAAAGGCAATTTTTTTACACCAAAAATTCTTAAAAAATAAGGAGTAATTGGTGAAAATTTGGTGAAAATCGGACCAACTGCAACGGTTCGGCCGCAGCGAATTTTTTAAAATTTCAAACAGACATATCTCCGACATTTTTTCGATATTCAAAACGCCCTCGTTAGTTTCTTGTTCACCGACTAAAGAAAATTTGGTGAAAATCGGTCGAAAATTGTGGCCGTAAAGTGATCCGGAAAAAAATGCTACGGACGGACGGACGGCCGGAACCACAGACAAAGTTGAGATCGGCAAAGATCAATATTCGATTTGACCCTCTGGGGTCTGGAAGACCCATCTCCAAAAACCCGACTTGGAGAGTATCACAATAACTTCTATAAGGGAGTTAAAAATGAAAATCTTCGCCCAACCCAGGCCATACTGAAACGTGGAGGACACCCCAAATTCTCCCTACTTTATTTTTCGAGAAACTTTCCCCGATAAATTCTAGTTCGCGAAATTCGAAAAATCTCATACAGTTTTTTAGGTTAAAATTAAGATTCTGTAAAAATTTGGTGAAAATCGGATGAAAAAGTGTGCCGGAAAAATGCGACGGACGGCCGGCCCACCGACAACCACATGATCGGTAAGGAATCAGTTTTCCTCTTCTGAAAGACCCTTTTCCAAAAAACGTTACATGGAGGGTATCACAATATCTTCTCTTTGAGGAAGTTAAAATTGTACGCAGAAGAAGTCATCAAAAATCAACTGAATAAATATAAAATTATTGAGAAAAATCATAAATTTTATAAAATTTTCCGAAAAATGTTATCTACTTTTTATGCGATTTAAAATCTTCTTTTGCTGTAGAATAAAATATTTTACACATTAAAATTCCGATTTTATTCTTAAGGAAATTTAAAAAGGCGACCCAATTTTTTTAAAGCGAACGAACGTGGTCGGAAAATAAATTTCTGCTTGAAAAAAGGAAAATCCGTAGATACTGGCTAAGGTGAAAAAGGAAAACTAACTGAAGATAATAGTGCATTATTCATGTGGGCAGTTTATAGTTATTCTTGAAATGGTAGGGATGAAAATCGGGTGTGGCGAAGGGATGAGCACGTATGAAATTGTTGGGGTTTCGTGTAGAAAAGATGAGGAAGGGGTGAAGTCCGATATCCAGCTGTGACTACTTTCCAGATATCCTGGCACTTTTAGAAGACTGTTTTAACATATTTTTTTACCATTTTCTTTCCATAATTTCTTTTTTACAGGGTGCTCCAAGAAATTACAACACTCACGAATTGGAAACACCTGCAATGAGTGTCAAATGTATTTTATTTAAATCAGCTAACTGGAGGCTTGCCAAAAGTTACTTTTAACCCCTAAGCTTTTCGTTATCGATTTTGCTCCTCTTTTTTAAGTAAAACGTTAAAATCATTCTGCTTTTCTCTCTAACTTTAACATTTAATCTCTTAAAGTTACCTTAAATAAATAATGTTCCTATTCGGAAAAGAGTTAACACTCCCCTTACAAAGGCCCACACGTTTTTAAAATTTCCGGTTACTTTGCTTCCTAAGAGATGAGAATCGTGAACTCTCATGGCTAAGATTGACGGTGAGAGAGAGATTGAGTAATAAAAAGATACAATTTTGGCGTTTTCAAAAATGCTTTGATTTCAATTTTTGAAATAGATTTCTTCCTTTTTGGGGTAAGAAAAATTTTCCGCATGGAATAATTACTCAAAATTTTTCGTCAAAAATAAATTTGAATATTTCGTCGCGTTCTAGTTTAACCGTTTTCTGATGGTAAATTTTGTGGAGAATCGAATTCCGTTGGTAGTTTAACCTATTGCCAACAAAATTTAGCAAACAGGTGATGCATTGATTCCAATGAGAAATTAATCAGTATTATTGCTCCTGAAAACCTTGGAAAAATGAGATAGCCGGTGTTAGAACTAACGCGACGATTTGTCTAAATGATTGAAATTTTTATTCCCCTCCTTTCTACTTCCACGTGCTTGAACTTCCCTTCCCTTATACTTCCCTCTCCCTAAACTTTTCCACCGTTTTACTTCCCTTCCCTCATACTTCCCCCTCCGTTATACTTCCCCTCTTTAATATACTCCCCCCTCCTATATTGTTATTTCTCTCTTTAAAGAAGTTTTCGTTGGAAGCCCTTTAAACGTGTTCTTTAATTTGTTATTACATTTAATTTTAATTGATTAATATCCCGCAAGGTAATTGATTTTAATATTAAACAATTAACCAATAATAGAAAGATGACTGTGATAACGGGTATCTCGAGACGCGTTTCGGCTTAAAAAGCCTCGTCAGGTGAGCTATTCCCTCTATCTCAATCATTACTATCTTTTCACTGTGAACCTATCTCCGAGGGATTTAGTGCATACAGCGGGAAGCTGGAAACAAACCGTATCCCTAAAGCTCACCGCCGCCACCATTCTCCAAGAGATAGAGCCACTCACCACCTCATTATTGGTTTTAATGACAGATTTGCTGCCATGGCATTACTTTAATATTACATTTTAATTGCGTATAATACACCGCAAGGTAATTGATTTTAATATCAAACGATTAACCAATAATAGAGGAAGAAATGACTGATAACGGGTATCTCACGACGCGTTTCGGCTTAAAAAGCCTCGTCAGGTGACCCTCTATCACAATCATTTCTATCTTTTCACTGTGACTTTAGTTATGTTAATTTTTTAGAGGATTAAATAGGAAGGTCGGTTCTACGTAATTTTGCTACGATCTGTCTTCTTGAGACACTTTTTTTTTAATATGCCTTGAGGGTTCTTTTGATCGCGCAGCATAATAAACCTAATCGATAGGAATGGAGGATAGAAGTTGGTATGCAGGCTGTGCTCTTCATCCTCCCATCTCGGCCAACAGGACGAATACAAGATCACACTCAAACCAAACCCAATTCTGCAAATATATGTAGCCGAAATGTGCGTATCTGGCTTGGTTTTGTCCAAAAAAAAATTCGACTTTTTACCTTAGTTTCAGGCCTCCCTTCTATTTTTTTTCATTTTGCCATACGAATTATTTCAAGTGAACTGTTTCTGAATAAGTGATAAATAATAAAATTGAGGTTGACTCATAACCACGGAGGAATTAGATATTAGCATACTTTCATAGTCCCTACAACAACCTCCCCTCTCAACTATAAATTCCCTTGGAATCTTGGAATTGCTTCTCGTAAATAGCACTCTGATATTCGGCGAGATACGTTTCTTTACAACCGAAAGGCAAAGAAAACTTCTATTGGAATTCATTTCGTCTTCAGTCTCGGCCACTTCGGCTATCTCCCCCGTCTTTTTTCCAAGTTAGCAGTAAACATTAAAAGAACTAAATATTTAACGTACCTGAAAAAAATGCTATGCTGTATTATGAAAGGTGAAATACGTCAAAATATGTAGTATTCATTTCAAAGGAAACATCCCACCGTATCTATAGTGATGTGTAATCAATCCGTCGATAATATGTAAATTTTAACGAATACCTAGTGTTTGCCGCAGCCAATCCAAACTTTGCCACGTTTGCTTTAACTCTTCGAGCTGGTTTAAAGATATAATTTTGTTTCATAATAGTAATTAAATACAATCGTTTTTTGTTCAGTTAGCATTTAGATTGCGAGGATGAACACAGTAATTTCCATTGGAGAAAAGAAGAAAACAAGGGATGCCTCTCTCGCAAACGGTGGAAGTATCTCAAATTTTTCCCTACTAAAAAACCAAAAAAAAAAATAAATTTATTATTAGGCCAACAATTTTTAAAAATAAATGGAGTATTTGGTGAAAATTTGGTGAAAATCGGAACAACGGTTCGGTCGCAGTTTTTGAAATTTAAAACGTGCATATCTTCGCCATTTTTTCGAATTTCAAAAATCGTCGTAGACCCGAATCTTCTGGAACCATCGGAGCCATTTAGATCTCACTAGTACCTTTTGAAACCATCTTGATCCTTCTAAAACCGTATGGAAACATCTAGATACCTCCGGAGTCATTTAGATCCCTCTAGAACCGTCTGTATACATCTACATACCCCCGAAGTCATCTAGAATCTTCTGGAACCATCTAGATACTTCCGGAGCCATCTAGATCTCACTAGAACCTTTTGAAACCATCTTGATCCTTCTAGAACCGTCTGGAAACATCTAGATACCTCCGGAGTCATCTAGATCCTTCTAGAACCGTCTGGATACTTCCGGAGCCATCTAGATCCTTCTAGAACCTTTTGAAACCATCTTGATCCTTATAGAACCGTCTGGAAACATCTAGATACCTCCGGAGTCATCTAGATCCTTCTAGAACCGTCTGGATACTTCCGGAGCCATCTAGATCCTTCTAGAACCTTTTGAAACCATCTTGATCCTTCTAAAACCGTCTGGAAACATCTAAAAACCTCCGGAGTCATCTAGATCCTTCTAGAACCGTCTGGATACTTCCGGAGCCATCTAGATCCTTCTAGAACCTTTTGAAACCATCTTGATCCTTCTAGAACCGTCTGGAAACATCTAGATACCTCCGGAGTTATCTAGATCCTTCTAGAACCATCTGGATACTTCCGGAGCCATCTAGATCCTTCTAGAACCTTTTGAAACCATCTTGATCCTTCTAGAACCGTTTGGAAATATCTAGATACCTCTGGTTTTAAGATTTGAAAATATTTTTATTCAAAAAGGGTCCGAAAATCGGGTCAAAATTGTGACCGTGAAGTGTTCCGGAAAAAGCTACGACGGCCGGCCGCAACCACAGACAAAGTTGAGATCGGTAAAGATTAATATTCGATTTTTAACCCTCCGGGGTCTGGAAGACCCTTCCTCAAAAACCCGACGTGGAGGGTATCACAATAACTTCTTTAAGGAAGTTAAAATGTAATTGTCTGGAGTGGCCTCGCGGGAACTTCATCAAAGCATTGAAATTTAATAATTTCGTCCCAACTGTCGTAATTTTTTTTTTTCCATTATCGAGGTAAAAAAGTGAATGTATTTGCCCTGTCAGGCCACACGGAAAGGAGGGGAGTACCCTGAATTTCTAGCTACTATCTGAAATATGAAATATGGGACGGATGGACGGACGGCCGGCACCACAGACAACCTAATGATCCACTCAGTTTTTCTCTACTGATCAGGAAGGCCCTTGATAGATAGATAGAGATATTTTTTATTCGTTATCATACATTAATAATATTTGATTGAATACGTCAATTTTCATGCTTACATTGCCATCCACAAACAGCTATCAGATTACTTTCTTTTTAAAATATATACATTTTTTTTTTTTTTTTTTTAAATAAATACCTATACAATATTTTTATTTACACTACCTATTTACATACTTTCTGATCTAATTTCCATGAACTCTCTCATATCGTACATTGGGTGTTCTTTTAACCATTTTTTAATTTTTTTTTCAAAATCTTTTTCTGATAGGTCCCTAACCTTTGCGGGCAGGTGATTAAACATTTTTATGCCTATTATTTCAAAACTTTTAGCAATTTTAGCCTTTTACAAAACGGATATTCTATGTCATTTTTGTTTCTTACATTATATTTATTTACACTATTTACAAGATTATACATGTTAAGATTCTTTTTTATATACATCAACACATTATATACATATAAATTTACAACAGTCATGATTTTTTTCTTTTTCAAATATAGCTTTACACGAATCTCTTGGTTTTAGGTTATACATTATTCTTAAGAATCGTTTTGTACAAGTAGTACCTCTTTTAAGTACACACTCTTCCCCCATACAAGTATTCCATAAGACATGACTCCTTGAAATAATGAGAAATAGACTAGCCTCTTTAGCTCCTCTGATATCACAAATCTCAGATTTAACATTAAAAAACAGAGAGATGACAGTTTCTTGATTCTTAGTTTTATGTTGTCCTCCCACGTTAGGTGGGTATCAATGGTTAGTCCTAAAACTTTACATGTATCATTTTGTGGATAATTCTTATAATTTAACGAGATTAACAATTTTTTTTTTTTTCGTTCACAGCCATATTATTAAGTGCATACCATCCCTCCAACTTGGACATCGCATTTATTGATATATTTTTCACCTCCTCTACACTATTTGCGACTATCACCAAGGGTGTGTCATCCGCATATTGGTACTGCTCGACACCTTTTATATTCATATTTAGGTCATTTACGTATAAATAAACATTAGAGGTCCAATTATCGATCCTTGTGGCACCCCATTTGTTATCGAGCATCTTCCTGACATTTTATTTGCCCATTTGACATACTGAGATCGATTCGATAGGAGATTCTTACATAGGTTCATAGCTACCCCCCTTATGCCGTAGGCCTGAAGTTTTTTAAACAGCTTATCATGATTTACAGTATCAAAGGCCTTGCTGAGATCAGTGGTGATTAATTTGACGGTTTTATTCTCATTTAAGTTTCGGTTCACAGTGCATATCATATCAGCGAGCATATCGACAGTACCAACCTTACATCTGAATCCATACTGTGTACTTGATATCATTTTGTTTTTTTCAAGGAAACCCACCATTCTTCTAACCAGCAGAGATTCTATAACCTTTGAAAGAATAGGAACCAACGTTATAGGCCGATAATTAGACGGATCACTCAGACTTCCAGAACCTTTATATACAGGGGTCACGACACATTTTTTTAACTTTTCAGGGAAGTAACCCTCCAAGAAACATTTATTGACTATCATGGTCAAGGGCTTGGATAAACTAAGGGAAATACGTTTTATAAAGTTGTTACTCATTCCATAGTAGTCCTTCGCATCTGAGCATTTCAAATTTTTTAGCGTTTTTTCAACTTCGGTTTCTTCCGCTGGCATTAGGAAAATACTATTTTTATTTACCCTTAAATTCTCCCCTATTTTATGATTATGTGGGGCTTTTACGATTGACTCAATTATTTTCAATGGGACACTTTGGAAGTATTTATTAAAATCATCAGGTGTTAAATGCGAGCTTGGTTGTGGTCTGGGTTTCCGAAATTCATTTATAATTTTCCAGCATTCTTTGGAATAATTTTCCGTTTCTAATAGCTTTAGGTCATTTAAACCTTTCTTTTCTTCATTTACCGCTGTGTTATACTGCAGTCTAGCTTCTTTTATTTTCCTATTGAGGGTTAATTTTATTTCAGAGTTTCCCCTACTTTCTGATCTTTTTAAGTCTAACAGCAGTCTAAGCTTGTTCCATTTGTCTAAGACATTGGTTGATATTGGCCGGGTCTGTTTATTTCTGCAACCACCCTGTCGAGAGCGTTTGGTCCTAGAGGGGAATATTTGGTCATAACTGTAAAAGAAAATTCTCCAAAAATCCTCAAAACATGCCTCTGCATTTTCATGCTGTTGTAGACAGCTCCAGTCGAAGGAGGATAACTGATTTTCAAACTCATTTAGTTTATCAGCGTTATTTGTATCACGATAGAGTATATATTTTATTTGACTTTTGTTAATTTTCCCATTTAATTCGTAATTGGCTAAAATGCCCATGTGATCGGAACTAACACGATGTTCTATTTCAGTTTTAATGGATTCGGAGGCAGTGAAAATATGTCGATACACCTATTTCCCTGATATCTGGTTGCAGATTTTACTGCAGGTTTTAGTCTAAATATATCTAAGATTTCTAATAGCTTTAGTGATTCCGAATCTTTTCCCAGTATGTCTATGTTTAAATCTCCTAATACAAATACATTCTTGTTCTTATTATGAGCATGCAATAATACGTTAAAAAACTTATCATAAAAGGATTGATTTGTATACCCTGTACGATAGAGAGAGATCAGTATGCAGTCCAGAGCTGGTATATGAGCACCACAGCACTCGAAGTTCCCTTCCTCGGCATAAGTCTTTATGAACGTTAGTTCCTCGGCGACAAGATCATCTTTTATGAGTAATAAGGATCCTCCACGTCGTTTCCGTGTACGGCAGAAGTGAGCTGCGACGTAATGGCCATCAAATTTAGGTACTGAAGATCATCCCTCATGAGCCAATGTTCATTTATGGATACTGCGGCAAGTTCATCATGCTTTCTCATTAGTAAAGACAGTTCATGTTGCTTACTTATTATTCCTTGGATATTTATATGAAAGAGTTTTCTATGTATCATTCTAAGATTCGGTCTTCCAGTTTGATTTTTATTGCAGTTCACGCGTTGTTCCATATTCGATGCCAGGTTTAAATCCACTTCATGGCCAGATTTGAGCGCCGTCATAGTTTGGTTCCTTCCGTCCGTCGACGGAATAAAAAACGCCTGACAAGGACATCCTGAGGCCAGAAATCCGCGCTCATTATTGTTTCCTCATGCTTTCTGTCAAAATTGCAGCGGAACTTTCAAAGTGTCCCTTGCTACCAGCGAGGAACATTCCACATCACCCATTAGGGTTTTCTTTTTGATGTATTCATAGACATTTATGTACGGTGCTAGATAGGATTCGGTTATAAATGGACGTTTATAATAATAGGACGCTATCTGTTAAGTCTGTGTGTAGATAATGGTTGTGATTTATCTCGTGAACTTTGCCCCTCGCATAATGAGTTTGGGAAGACGACTTGGACCAAGTGACGTCCTTTTAAGTCTCAAGAATTATATTGGAAAAGCAAATATCCGAGTGGCTATACTCGGGCCTATTAATTTTTACTGGTTGAGTGTCAGGTCGACCTCTGAGTGTCATCATTTCCGCAGCCAAGGAACACCCTATAAAGGCACTTTCCTTTGGTCCTTCTAATAGTTTAACAGCATTTTTTTTCTCAAGAGAAGGGCTCTTCAGGGCGTTGTCTACGTCCTTTCTCACGAGACACGCCCGGCAACGAACATCCCTAACCACAGAAAACTGCGCCCCTAATCACCGCCATCTAAGTACTTTCAATCTAATTCTTAGATTACTAAAAAGGTTTCAAAATTTGAATGAGGTACTTTTCTTGGATTCAAGAAAATATTTGTAAGAAATTGAAAAAGGCATTCCTGTTTGGTGCAGAATGGGACCTGACGTGTACAAGCATTTTTTTAAATCTCGAATTGATCCGGATATGAGATTGAAATACCCTTAATCTGCAATTTTCCGCTTTTGGTTATGACAGCTAAGCCGAAATCTTTTTCGTCGTGTCAACCTGTCTGTTGGAAAGGAGGGTTTATCGATAAGGACGCCCGAAGGAAGGCGCCAGGAGTTAAAAAATGCAAAATCTTCTCGATTTTCAGACGAAGGAGCATTATGACTTATTCATAAAAAAACATTATCCGGAGCTATTCATCATTTTGTCGCTTAAAACACTCTGACGTCCTTCAAATCACCGGTAACTGTTTATTATTAATGATACCCCAGGGTTAATGAAACTTTTGAGTTTTTTTATTTTTATTTTTCTCCTTTCACTTTGATATGATGGGAATTTAACAAAAGGTTTCGGCCCTTTCGCCCCCGGGCGCCATACCAAGACGAAAAGGGACCTCACACACCCGAAAAAAATGAGTATACGGCCCTTGATCGTGGAACCGTCGTAAATCTAACTTTGTCGGCCACGGTCGCCTTTTAAATCACTCAAATCCCCGTGTAAGGTTTCTTTCATCCCCCTTTTTAACTTTGTTTTCTCTCTCGAACTTAGTAAACGGCATTGTTCTCAAATGGAGGAATTCAATTTTCCCGATTCTCTCAGTTCTTATGCAAAATTTTACATCTTAAAGGTTTTAAGGCTTTGTCTGAAGAGTGCGGTCACATTTCCTTAAAAAGGGAAAAAGAGAAAATGTCTTTCTCTCTCCGAATACTCGGGTTCATCCTCATTTATTTTTCAAAAAAGTTTCTTTTGTCCGATTGCCAATCAACCGCGATGGCCATTTAAATTAAAGAACATAAAAAATGTTTTAAAAACTTGCGTCGTGTAGCATAAAAAGTTTTACAACTTCCCCCCATGGGAAACTACCGTTCAACGATTGATTGATGGAGACATAACAAACGAAGAAAAATTGTTGAATATTTTGCGATCAACGAATCACACTCAAACATTGAAATCTAAAACTTGACCCAACTTAAAGGAGCAAAATAAATTAGGAACAAAAGACCACAATTGCCAATACAGCACCCATTGTCAGTCTATCCCTAAATGAAATTTCAAATCTAAAATATGTAAAGAAGCATTTTTTAAAAAGTAAAAAACCGTTTTATAAAAGGCTTCTTGAAACTAGATTTTGCTTCATTATGGAAGAAAACGCTTGAGGGAAAGCTTAATGAGTTTTATTGACGTAAACAGTAGGGATACTTGGGAAATCTATTTATGCGGATTATATCAAAGGACCCACTTTGAAATGAAAATGTTTAAGGTTGCTTGTAAAATTTAAATAACATGATTTCATTTATCAAAAAATAAATTATTTGAGTGGTGTTTGGAAAGGCTCTTTTACTACAAAAATAATTGGCTGAGTGTATTGAACCTGCGACCTTTGTAGGTTGGATAGAAATTGACAAAGGCCTTATCTAAATCCGCTCTGCTGCATCGATTTTGATTATCTTGTATTAGCTACGATCAAGGCTCAATAATTCAGCCTTGATTAAAAATTTGAGTACAACCTTATCATTCTAAAACTTGATTTTCCTTATATTGTTTTCCTTTATTTTAATACCATTTGGTTGATTTCGAGGGGGCAGTGGTAGCAGAATCTTTATTATATTGTAAGCACGATAACAACAAGTTGAAGTTAACGAAATTTGGTATTTTTGCGCTTTTTGCTCATTAGCTCGGACGAATTCGTTAACGGCCCAAAATCGGCCAAGGGGTTATGGTACTTTGCATCAGGCCTAAACTGCCCACAATATCTTGCGCGATGATCTAACAATCACGATTCAACTGCAATACTGCTGATGTGCGGATATCAAAGAAGGTTTGAGAGTAGATTTGGGACAGCTGGATGCAATAGATTTCATTCGCTTGTGACGTGATATTTGAATTTTACCGGAAATCATGTGTATTTTAATATTGAGAAACAAAAGAATCACCATCTTATTCCCAGCTATCGCATGGCCATTATTTTTTATAGAGGGCTCATCAGAGTTTCAATTTTCTATTTCTAGTCGTTTTTCCCCCAATAAAGGGTTCTTTTAGTACCCGAACTCCCTTTAACTCTGTGTTCGGGCCATTGTGTTCCTGGAGGTGATTTACTAGTTCTGAACAACGAACAACAATGAGTCGTTTAATTCCAAGTGATTTACGCAGAGGTAAAACTCTTCTACCCCCCTTCGTCGTCCGCACTGGTGGGCCATCCGCGTATGAAAATACATGCAGCACTTCGTTATTTCCCTCCTAGCACACGCAATGTTTACATAATTTAAACACCTACGTTTAATCCCGAAAACCTTGATAAAACATAAAAAAAATTTTGAGCAATTATTTCTTATTTCCTAATGCTGTAAATAAGTTTCCAAGTGTGAGTCCAGATGTTAGGTATTGGCTGCAAACATCGTTAACTTTACCATTTGGTCTCACAAATTAAAACGAGGGCTGGATCACATCTTTTGCCTTTTTTTTTCTTTAATGTTCTTCAAAATCGTCAGAAAATCAAAAAAAACTTGATAATAAGAGGTAATCCGACCTTTTAGAAGTTGAAACGCATATTTGCGATTGAGCAATTTAATTATTTTTTGTCTGAAGAGTAGTTTGAACTAAAAAGAAATAAATGTCAAACTTTAAGCTCCTTCTTCTCCATAAAATGCCTTTTACCTGTAATTTTAATGGGTAGTAAAAGAATTGTTTTAGCGATTAAATAAGACTTTTCTTTAAAATCACTTTTTAAATAAAGAGACTGTCTACACAGTTTATTCGCAGGGTCGACCCCTTGATTGACTCATTGGATTAGATTCTAAGACAGAGGATCCCTTTGAGAGCGTGATAGCCAAGGGAAATAGCATCCCAGCTAACCGAGAAGGTTCAAAGGCGAAATAGTCCTTTCAATCGAGAATAATTCGCTTGGCTGTTTCCTCATCTGGTTCTTATCTTCTTTATCAAGGCCACCGTTTTTTTTCAAACGATACGCCATGCCTTCATGGCAAAAAGTTGTAATTTGAGTTGGTCGATTAGAGACAAGAAACACTAATTACTTCATAACTTAAGCGAGACAATCTAACAATTGTGGGAACGTTTAACAAAAAATAAAATGTTTTTACATTTTTACAAACATAAAAAAAATTGAATAGCGACCAGATTGATGTTACAGGAGGGGAGAAAAATATTGAAATAAGCTATTTTTAAGTACTAACAAGCAATTTTTTTCTTCTAAAAAAATAATACATGTCAGTTGTTGAACGACCAATTAAATAGGATGTTGAAAGTTAAAAACCCGCGTGAAACCGGTGTTTCTACACCAAAAAATTGAGGAAAACGACTCAAAACCCAGTAGAAAAGATGTTTAACGCCCAAAGACCCGATTAAATAGGGGTTGAATGTAAAAATCCCGATGAAACCGGTGTTTCTACACCAAAAAATCGAGGAAAACGACTCAAAACCCAGTAGAAAAGATGTTTAACGCCCAAAGACCCGATTAAATAGGGAGTTGAATGTTAAAATCCCGATGACACCGGTGTTTCTACACCAAAAAATCGAGGAAAACGACTCAAAACCCAGTAGAAAAGATGTTTAACGCCCAAAGACCCGATTAAATAGGGAGTTGAATGTTAAAATCCCGATGAAACCGGTGTTTCTACACCAAAAAATCGAAGAAAATGACCAAACCCGGTAAAAAAGATGTTTAAACACCCGAACACCTGACAAAACGGGCGTTTTTAGACCAGGAAATCGAGGAAAAGTACGTAAATTTTGTTAAAACGCTGGGATCTTTTCAGACCAGAAAATCCGGGAAAACGCAAAGTTGCAAAGCCTCCCCCCCCCCTTCCAAGTCTATGATATTTACGTTTGTATAAACAGTTATGTCTCAACGTTTACTGTAAGCTTTGTAGACCTCGTTCAACAAAACGCGGGTGGTCGTTTTATTAAATATACATAGAAAGAACCAGACGAGTGCACTTAAGTATATACCTTATGCTTACAGGTTATATTTGGCTTTATTCAAATTGAAGAAAAAATATAAAATACCCATAATTTAGAACTCGTTTCAACGAAAATCAGAGCTAGTCTTTTGTGAACAAATAACGAGTAAAAAGAAACTGAAAATTCCAGAGACGGAAAATGAAATGAATAAAATTAGTCTCATTAAAAACCATGAGAATTATTTTAATAATAACCCCCACAAATCTCAAATTAAGATAAAATATTTTGATGACAAGTGCAAAATCGTTAACCTTGTAAGAGGCATTTGACTGCACACATCGGCTTCATTATCTGTGGTTTTATTGAAATCTGACAAGTTGACCGACAAAATAAATATTCCGCATGAGTTGTGTTAAAATGGCAGTGATTTTAATTTTAAAAATTGATTTTTTTGATAATTAATAATGTTAATCAAAGCGCGGTTTCATTGTATTTCGTGTGAAAGTTTCTCTTTGAAAATCAAGCCACAGGTTACCCTATTCTCCGAGAAGTTTCATGTTTCTACGTTTACTTATCCATTATAATTAGTGATTGGTTACATTCAAACGATATTGTATTAACTTTAGAGTATCATAAACGTGTGGCTTTTACGCTTCAAAACATTTTCTGCAATCAATCATGAAGCTGTCATACTTTCTGAGTGGAAAACCCCGTAAAATCTCCTTCACTTGTAGATCTCACTTAAGAATTTAAAAGCAATTTTTGAAAAATCCTCTCAATTTGTTTTTTAAAATTGGTTTTTTTGATGGGGGGAAAAATTGGAACCTTCAATTTTAAGTTTTTTTACCTTCTATAACCCACTGTCACGACTTTACTGAGGCAAGAAAAAAAATAAAAAATTAATTGTAATACCAAAAACGTGACAGCCAAAAATTAAAGGCGATATTCTAAAATATCCGACAAAAAAGAAGTATCGTTTTATTTGAACTTTCGTTGCGATATTAGCATTATTTACTAATTAATTTAAAACATAAGTAGGAATAAAAGTATATCTTAGTACCTACTCCTGACTAATCTAGAATCCTGGGTTAATTAACGATGTTCCAAATCAATTAATTAGACCCGGTGGGGTTTGATTGTCCTCTCCTTTTATTCCCTTCCCTGGACCACCCAGTGTGCTCTTATAGTGAAATATAGGTTACAGAGTGATGGGTAAATTTATTAATTTTAAGATTAGTTGCCCAAATTTGATTGGGCGAAAGAAAACTTTTCAGGGGAAAAATGATTTTGAAGGTTCAATGGGCTACATTTTACGTTCGATTGATCGGTCGACACGGTAATTCGAAGCGCGAATATACGAGGCCCGCAGGAGTGAATGGCTTCTTGAATTGTTTCCAAATGGAGTGGCACTCACTAGTTGTTCATGGAGGCAATTAAAATGGCGGCCTTGAGTGGTAATCGCCGGGGCGAGTCTCTTGTGATAATCATGAGAAAAGCCGACAGCTCACCGGGTTCGTAATTACGTAAAGGTATCGCTCGTAAAATTAGCGATATACTCAAACCGTCTCGAGGATCAAAGTGCCTCATATTCTATTCCATACAACGCCACCCTTTGAACTGAATAAAACCTACTCTTCAAAGAGCCTTTCAAGCACCTGTATTTTAAACCTATTTTGATGGTATTTATTCGATTCACCAGCATTTCTATAAAAGCTTTTTATCCTAATTTTGTGAAAAAGTATTTTGGCTACCAGGAAAACCTCCTCAAAATAGCGCCATTTAAAATTTTCGTCGGTGAAAATCGGACCAACGCAACAGTACGGACGCAGCGCAGTTTTTGATTGTTTTTTTTTTTTATATTTCATACAGATCTCCGCCATTTTTTCGAAATTCAAAATTCAAGGGAATTCCTGTGAAAATTTGGAGCAAATCGGCCGTAGAAAATTTTTCAAGTAGAAAAATAGACCGTCTGCCGGAAGGATGCCACTCTCGCCCGTGGTAAACTAGTTTCTCCTTATCTCCGCCATTTTTCTCAATTCAAGAAAAGGTCTCTTCATTTTCAGGACAACTACAAAACGAATATCCCGTAAAAATCGGATATAAATCGGCCGTTAAGCCGGCCGGGAAAACATGCGACGGACGGCCGGCCCCACAAACATACTAGTCGACAAATATCACCGTCAGTTTTCCTCTACAGGGTCGTAGAAGTAGAAAATAGACCGTCTGCCGGAAGGATGCCACTCTCGCCCGTGGTAAACTAGTTTCTCCCTATTTCCGCCATTTTTCTCAATTCAAAAAAAGGTCTCTTCATTTTCAGGACAACTACAAAACGAAAATCCCGTGAAAATGGGATATAAGTCGGCCGTGAAAACATGCGACGGACGGCCGGCACCACAAACATACTGGACGACAAATATCCACAGGGTCTGAAAACTGGAGGAGCGTTTTCCAAAGACCTAGACATCGTGGATCTCACAATAACTTCTCTTCGACTTTCGATAGTCAAGACACGATTTATTTTTAAAAGTTTGATCACCGATCACCGTTTATTTTTAAAGAGTAAACTCATTTATTTTTCGAATTTTGTTCCTTGCGAATATAGGATGAAGGTAGAAGGGGCCTGGTTAAATTTATATTAAGGGTGAGATTGGCCGGAAAGAAAAACGGAGTTTAGAAAGCCATTCTCCTAGTTTTGAACACTTTGAAATAAAAGAGTTTTTTCTCTTTTGTTTAAATAATAAAAACACATTAAATAAAATTATTGAGCAATGATCCAAAACTTCCATTCTTATCAAACATGAATAAAACAAATCGCTGTGTTGACAATCATTTACCTTTATAATAAGGTGAAGGGGCGCGCTGACAGCTGGACGAGGCCGGTCGTCTGGACTACATAAGCATGAATTGAGCCACGGCATCACATATCAATCTGGAAAAAAAAAAAACAAGTCAATAATTAATTCGTGCGATAAATCCGACTGGTTTGAAAAGGTCGCGGATGAAAAGCGCGACGGGCGTCTCAAAAGAAATTTTCAGCCTCGTAATTAAACGCTATCGTTATAATTAAAGGAATTACACCCTCAAACCGGAACGTCATCCACTACCATGTTGAAGAGGCAATTAACGAAATAAAACGTTTTTTGACCCCACTGATATTGTGAGCTGGCAGCTACTTAATTATAAACGGCTCGTTTTCTAAACTAGTCAACCAATTGATTATATATTATGATGATATCATAAATAATTTATTATAGCATAATTTTTCTTTATTTATGTCAATAAAATTAATATTTTAATTAAATCATTAAATCAATAAAAATTAATATCCTGGTCAAATGTTATCAAATATTTTATGATATACAGGGTGTCCGGAAACACATGGCAAGCGTCTGGGAGAGCGTTAAAAAGTGGTTTTACGAAAAAAAGTTAAATGTAAACCCCCTTAATTTAAATCAAAGAATTTGATGGTGTAGTTTAAATCCGCCTGGATATACAGGGTGTCCCAACGCAACCTAACTTCGTTATTTTAAATGAGAACCCCTATTTTTTATTTCAGATTCGTAATCTACGCAAAATTTCAAGTAGATTTGAGTACTCATATGACGATTTTGGACAACTTTTAAAAAATGTCAAAATTTAGCGTTTTTTGCGCTAAAATCCGTTAAAATTGACCAAGGAGACTCATTTTTTTTAATTCCACTTATTTTTTCCCGAAGAATCCAACTGTCTCAAATTTGAGCATCTTCGCATTCTGCATCACGAGATTTCGTCGCTAATGGCCTTTTTTCAAGTTAGAACCCAAATTTTTAGTTCAGAAATGAAAATTAGCACTTGTTGAAAGGAATTTTTCTTTCGGACCACAAATTTTTAAAGAGCTACAGCGTCTTTTGTGTTATGCATCAAAAATTAAAATTCCGTCAACAAATCGCTAATTTCCATTTTTGAAGTATGGAATTTGGAGTTAAACTTGAAAAAAGGCCATTAGCGACGAAATCTCGTGATGCAGAATGCGAAGATGCTCAAATTTGAGACAGTTGGATTCTTCGGGAAAAAATAAGTGGAATTAAAAAAAAACGAGTCTCCTAGGTCAATTTTAACGGATTTTAGCGCGAAAAACGCTAAATTTGACATTTTTAAAAGTTGTCTAAAATTGTCATATGAGTACTCAAATCTACTTGAAATTTTGCGTAGATTACGAATCTGAAATAAAAAATAGGGGTTCTCATTTAAAATAACGAAGTTAGGTTGTGTCTGGGACACCCTGTATATCCAGGCGGATTTTAAACTACACCATCAAATTCTTTGATTTAAATTAAGGGGGGTTTACATTTAACTTTTTTTCGTAAAACCACTTTTTAACGCTCTCCCAGACGCTTGCCATGTGTTTCCGGACACCCTGTATAGGTGCCATGCTGTTCACACATAACACTCATAGTAGCTATACACGCTTCATGCGAATAATGACGTCACTACAGAGACTTGTGCTGTAGATATAACATCGAATGCTCCCTATCAGCCCCGTTCACTCTCAAGAAGAGAAACTTGGAATAGTCTTCTCCGGGAAGCTAGTTCGCTAGAATGGAGCTCCGCTATCTCACGGGTTCCCCAACTTGATGTTACCTAAAATCTTTTTTGCTTCGCTTGCTGTCTATTCCCAAAACTCTTTTAAATCGTGTATTCTGAATGTTCTCACGTTTTCCACCTCCGACATATAGAAAAATAAAATTGAAACAGATATTTTGTGTGATGGAATTTTCTTTCATAAAAATTAATCGTAAAAAGCCAGACGTACGAGGTCCTAAATCAAATCAAGCATGAAAATACCTCACCCGTCAAAACTTTGAGGAAGGGGAAAAAACTTCAGATTCTTATTTTATCGATTATTAAAATAAACCTTTTTAAGAGAATGAGGAAAAGAGCATTTTTTCTAAGAAGAAGCAATTTAGGTTCAAACAATGACAGGGGCAAATTGTATTTTACCCCGGCTTAATAGGGTTGAAATACAGAAAGCCCTTTATTCCTTAAACAACCTAATTTTTCGTTCGATGGAAATAATTTTTTTTAAATCCCTCTTTCCGAAAGTCGAGCGACCAGATGGACGTTTATGGCGTGTGCCACGAGGATTTGCCCATTGTAAAGATCCAATTCAGAAGGAGGCAGCTGAGGTAAATGTGTATAAACGAGACCTACCTGGCATTTCCCCCGCCCTTCCGTTTAACCGGTCAAAACGCACATATTATCCAGCACGTGCTTTTGTGTTGAATTCCCCTCTTTTATGCGTACATTACAAAAGGGAAAAGAGGTCCCTGATTGTGCGGACTTGACCCTGGAGAAACCTCTCGTACGCTGTAAATTCCTTTAGAAGTTAACGACAGCAAAAAAAAACCATTTGCAGCTATCGATTTGCAATTGAGGAGCTTGTTTCCAAAAGGTACTATATCCGTTTTGATCTCATGAGAGAAAAATGCAATTAATTATAGTGCCATAATATCGATAATTACGCTCAAGAAACAATTTTTATTAAATTTATAAAAAAAATTTATTACCTTAGAAAAAAATTTAAATTATTTTCAAGTTTGGTGTAATTTTAAAAAATAAAAAAATTTGAAAATTGGATAGTACTTTGAAATAAAATATGCTTTTAGTACTTTTTGAAAATAAACAAGGTGGATATAGCACGTTTTGGAATTGAAATTAGTATCATTTAGAAGTAGTGGGGGGGGGGGGGGGTTCTAGAAGTAATCCCTCGCGTCCTCCAAGAACTCTTCAATGCAGTTCGGAAGGCCGCTCAAATTGTCTTCCATTTCTGTTTTACATGAAGATAAAACATCCATAGTTTACTTATAAATAATATTTGGAGACACTGCATGCACATTAACAATATAAATTAACGTTTTTAATACTCTCCGAGTGCAAGGGCCGTTCCACGATTACAGGCTCCGTTTTTTATCACAGTTATCAAGCTTGGCACCAAAATGTTTTGGGCAAAACTACCAACATATATCCATAAAATTTCCCTCTCAACACCGAATAAAATAATAATTTAAGGCCAATAAACGAACTTGTAAGGGGAAAAACTAGAAAAATGGATATAGAACCAAAAGATGAAACGGTGAACCATCGTGTGATTAACGAAGGATATAGTACCTTTTGATACCAAACACGTGAGCGACGCCATATTCACTGATATAGTACCTTTTGGAATAAAATGAATTTTTTTCACCTTTAAACATTAGGATAGAGTACTTTTTCGTCAAAATGGATCGCATTTTGTGAAGAAATACCCCCCTAAACCCAAGGAAATGATTAACCCATTTTTCAAAAAAATGGTTTTTAGTACCTTTTGGAAATAAGCTCCTCAATTATAATTTGTCCTCAAAAAACTGATCCATTTTTTATAAAAAGTAATAAATTTATTTTTAATCGAAACAAGGAAGACATAAATTATTCGCACATTATAAATTGTCAGGAAAAAAAAAATCAGATAAAATTATACAAATCGCAAAAATTAATCTGCTTTCAAATAAAATATCATCACTTTTTCTCGATAATCCAATAAGCTCATAAAAAAAACTGAGATCGATTGACACGTTAAAAAATTAAAGATTAAATTTTTGATCAGAGCTTAATTCAACATCCTGAAGTGATTGTGGACTTAAAAAATAAGTATAAAGAGAATATTAAGAGATATATTCATTTTACAGAATTAGAAAGCTTATTTATTACGTTTTATATTAAATTCACATATTTGTACCGTAGCTTAATTTATAGGCAAATTATTCATTCCCATTTATGCCGTATTATCTTCAATTTTCTATACTGCTAGCGATTTTATGAGGCGAAAAATACTTTTAATAAAATTATTTTATTTTTAAAAGAAGCTAAACGTTGAAAATAGCACTTTTATCTAAAGTATTACGAAGTCTGTTTAACATCATACATGATAGGGCTGCCCTGGGATTGTTTTACGTAATTTGTTTCATCACATGTGATGAAATGGTCAAATATTATTTTGAACGAAATCGCGCGGGATAATAAAAAAATCGTTTGAACTTGGATGTTTTTTCAGGATTTGGATTAAACAGTTTCGTAAGATTTAATGCCAGATCCGAATTTTTAGGGGAAAAAATAAGCCAATTTAAAAACAGAAAATGATACTTAATTAGTAATTAACCTGATTCCTCCCAACCCCAAAACTTAAGTTAGAATCAACAGAAAGGGTTAACGGATCCGGTTTATTAAATGGCTGACGTAAGATTTCGAATTTTGGAAGGGAAATCATAATTAAGAAAATTGCTGTTAATATTACACACCCATGATAAGAGATGATATCTAAAATTCAAATTGACAACGAATGTCATATTTTCCATGTAAATAAAAGTAACGTTATATTTGATACGCACTTTTGACAAAAACAACTCGGAGTGGGTATTATTCAAGAATATCTAGCAAATGAAATAATTTGGAAACGAAGACAAGAAAACCACTTGTGGTTTAATAAAAACTATTTTGCACTGGGATAGGAAGGTTTTAAACATAAAAAAGAGACTCACAAATATAATAA
>JACGAQ010003976.1:0-21491 GCA_014119065.1 Orius insidiosus | reverse complement strand
AAAAAGAAAAATGTCAATAACGAAAGATACATATTTGAATTGTGTCAGAATATTTGCAGTGTCAACAGCCGTGGGGAAAAAAATAATTCCTAAAACCTGTTTTTTTAGGCAGATTTTTTTAAAAAAAAAGTTTAATTAACTTTTTTTAGAGCTCATTCTCGACAAGATTTTAATCAAGAGAAACCCCAAGAAAACGTCCAATGAAATTCGAGAGATCAACAAGGCTATGGAGCAGGTTGGAAATACTCTCATAACAAGGAACTCGACGGTGTTCAGGTTCAATAGTTAAGTAATTTATATGGTGAGGATGGAAGGAGTCGATCTTACGTGTAGTCTTTGAAATTTGATTCCTCCATGAAAAATATGGTTTCGTTTTTTCTGTGTATTCTCGAATTTCCATCCCTTTCAAGCGTCGAGACTTCTCTCGCGTGCCGTCCGTTGCGTAAAACTGCGCACCTAATTTACCAAGTTCAATATCTGGAAAAAAAAATTCAAAGTACGAAAAATAATGATATTATGGGTTGCCAGTTCATTAATAATTAAAATAAACAATGCGGTTTTCCCTCCTTTCTCGAATTCGAAAAAGAAGTCGTAATAACGTTTGTGATGTTAGTTTATTAACACTGTAAAAACGAACGGTGAAATTTACTGAGGGTTATTAAAACGTCAGTGGAGCGAGGGATGCGAGTGTGAGGCTTTTCTCATTTTGTTCTCCGCCTTAATGCGGAATAAGCGGGGGCTAAGACCGTTTTAGAGGCCCCTAAAACCCCCTTCGGGACGTACTATTTACAAGATCATAATAACGCCCAGCGTGTCAATAAAAAATTCTCAAAACATGAAGTTATTTTGAAATAACACTACGTTAACCTCATAGATGTTCATAGTAAAACGTGACGTCACATTATCGAGTTCTCACTTCTCACAGAGGTGAACAACAAAATTGAAGGATCATCACTTTAATCACCCTTAAATTCACATTTAAAAAAAAAATTATTATGTCTTTAACCAAAGAGTTATTGTGGTGAAACAGCCACTTGGAAAGATGAAACATTTTTATTAAAGAATTTATTTATTTAAAATAATAAAAAAAAATTTGTCGGAAGGCCAAACTACTTTTCAAGATTAAAACAAACGAATTCGTTAATTGTTAATATTAATTAAAAAAATTATAAATTAAGTTTGGTTCCTTATGAAAACATGAATTTAAATTTCGATTTAAAAACACAAATATTATTTTTAGGTAGGGCAGTGGTTGCAGTTTAATTTTCGACGACAGAGAAATAATCAAGTTTATCGAAACGGTTTTAATTTCGTGATATTTAAATTGAGTAGAGAAATTTTGCGGGCGGAAGGTGGGAGGAAATGTAATTGAAAGTATGTTCGGGGATGATCGGAACGTGCGGGGGACGAGTCCTGGGTCTCCAATAGCCATCTCAATCAAGTAAAGGTTCCTAGTAATTTCCGCAGGAGCACTACCTTCCTTTTACTGTATTGTAATATATAGAGCAATCCATAGTCTATTTTCTTTTATACCTTAGCCGGGCGTTTAAATATCGAGGCGTGAAACGAGACGTGGATTACGGGGGAAACTAATCGAGAGGACGTCCAATCCGGAAACCCGCTAAGCCTTCCAAGAGATAAGAACAGCTTTACTTATCAGTTATCCCCCTGCATTAATTACTTACGAAAAACGAAAGTACAAACATGTCAACTTAGCCGCTAAATAATTTTATCTATTAAAGCCAGATTTTACAACACCAAATTCAACAACAATCCCTTCCATCTCCTTGATATTCAAATGACTATTAGCACTCGGATTTTTCCTCGGGGGATACTGAAGAGTTTTTAAACTCTTCTTAATTAAACAACTCCTTTACAGAGTTCATGTAAATCCTTAAAGATTTAAATGAAAACATTAATGGAGATTCACCTCCAATGTCTTCCTCAGAAGGATTCCCATACATATTTATGAGTCTCAAACCCTTTTCACTTTCAGGCCTTTGCGAAATTGTTATAATTGTCCGCGTTTACGCTTTAAACACAATTATCAAGAACTTTTTTTTTTACCCTTCTTTCGTTTGTTGAGAACCAAAAAACTGCCTCATTTTGTAACTGTCATCAAAGGATATTAGGCGTGAGAATTAAAAAAGCCATCGGGTCGCAGAGATTTTCGGCTTATTATATTGGTTATCAGAGCGAAAAGACATTCTTTTTACAAAATTGCAAAAGGGAAAACTGGGAATAATGTACTAGGAGGATTCAGAGTTTTCCGGAGAAAATTCGGCGCTTTCCGAGGCTTTTTTCCCCCTAAAAGCTCTGTAAGACTTAAGCAAGGTGAGCTCGCGTCTGGAGAAGTAAGATTGTATTATTTGTACGGCCAACTTATCTAGATTTTGTGGCCTATGTATTTTTTCCCTCCTTTTTGTTAATAAAAGACTTCTTTTCTATTTGTCCAATAAACACAGGAGTTCTTATTAGAATTTTTCGTTTTAAAAGGGGTTTAAACTAGTTTTTTTTAAGTTACGAAGTTTCGGTTGAAAAAAACTTGATCCCTTCTGACGCCTTAAGTTGAGAAATTCACTTGGAAACCGTTTTCTTGAACTTTTTATTAAAATTTTGAAAGGGGAAAAAGGCCCCTTTTTATTCTTCTTTCACGATTATAATTAATGGAGCTTTAAGCGATCAATCATAAAGAGTTCAATCAGTTTTTTAAAAAATTTGAACTTTGAGTTTTACGTCGATGTTTGAATTTCGAGGAAGCTTCAGACTTCCGTGCTTGCGGTTGAGAAATGAACTTATCGAAGTGATATATTGCGGTTTCGAGACACTGTATAATAACGTTAGGACGGTCTCTATCCAACTTCCAAGACTAAGATTAATTGAAACAATCGTAAATTAAGAAAAGTACACGATATTAAATCTTGAACCTTCACATTCAACCTGGATTTTAGCAGCTACTTTGTTTCTCAAGGGCCCCTTAGTCATTCAAAAACCTGCATGATTTCTTGTTATTTTTTTTAACAGTAAAAGTCCTTTGTACTAAAAAACACGGAATACATTGTGGTTTTAACTAGGTAAGAGTTGATGTTTTTTCGGCGCTATATCCGGAAGCCAAAACTTTAATCATTTTCCTCCCTCTCCTAAAAGGGTCGTTTTATTCCTGAACATAAAGATATGGGTTCCTTTTCAATTTTATAGTGATTGAATAGACTATAATAAATAAAGGAAAAGAACTTACGTTTTTTTCAAAGCCTTCTTTATATCGGGAATCTTAATAGTGTCGTTGAAGGTCTTTGATAAAGGCGACGCGAAAGCAAGAATAAGGTCGAAAAGCTCGTTTCCGTCAGTTCCTCCTCGCTCGTGCTATTGCTGAAAATGTAATTTTTTTTATTACTTTTCAGGACGAGTCTCAACCCTTCACGGTTTTTTTTCTACCCTTTAACCTACTTGTAAGCTTGGCTCTGTAACTTGGCATTTTGCCTCACTATCATCGACATCCCTTCTAATCGTTTGGTTAGCCAGGACGTTGTTAAAGACTCGAGGGCGTCCGAGACCTCTTTTCCAAATTATCGTTCACGTCGGAATCTAGACAAATAAAAATCTCATTAAAACGGTCTCATTTTTATTTCTGAAGCCCTTATATCATAAAATAATCCAAACCAAAAAAAATTTGAAAGTCAAGTAAAAAGTGTAGGAGAATGAAAATAAGGAAATAGTCACCTGATGAGGCGTATTACGCCGAAACCGGTCGTGGAATATCCGTATTTTTCATTCTTTCTCCCTCTGTAACTTTTAATAGCAAAAAAAAATTTTTTACCAAATTTCTCATCCATGTATCTCTCGATAAAAGTCCCTCTTGAAAATTCAGGATATTTCTAAAAGAAAAATAACAAGATTGTTACATTTTTGAATTTTTTACCCCTCTGTTCTGGTGGGAGTACCTGAGTTGTAACGTTGGATCCTTTGTGATCGCAGAAGAGAGATGGAGCCATTCGACGGAAATGCTTGATCCTGCTTCAATAGCGGCCGTACCCTCGCATTTACCCTGTTATTGTCAACCTGGAAAACAAAAGGTTAAATCCCAAAGCGTTTATCGTCTCATATTCCGGAAAGCGTGGAATTGCAACTACAAGCCCTTAGTTTATAAACACGGTAAACCCGGCATACGAGGGTGAGTGATCAAAGTCAGCGACTAAGCCTCTTCATAAATTAAACAGTAGTTGCCGGCAATATCGAGGTTATAAAAGATGGAAAATAAAAAGAAATAGAGGTAGATTTTAATAAAGGATTTCCTCAAGTATTATTTGAGATGTAACGGATTATAAACGGTATCATAGCGTCTGAGGGTTCTTTTTAACGGTTCTAATATCGTTTCCAATATCTTCAATCTTCCCCTCAATGAAACCGAATATCATCCAATTTATTTTCTTTTGCTCAATCCAAAAGTAATAGAGTAATAAGTACTATTTAACTGGTTTTTAGCATTAGTTTTGTAAAAAGAAACAAATAGAAAACTTATGATTTTAATAATTTTATAATTTATTTTATTTGTTTGTTTTTCTTCTGTCTTTTTTTATCCGGAGCTTGAATCCTGTTTTTTCCATTTTTGTGCCAAAGTAAATAATTGAGAAGTTTAAACATGGGATGCGACTGAGAGATTCCGATGAGGAAGACGACTCTTACAGCTGAGCTTTCATTTTTAAAATCGGGTAAACCCAACGTTTGGTCGAAAGGTAGACGACGTGGACCCAAATCGCGTATAAGGTCGCGCAAGTGAGGAGGATGAGGACGCAGAAGTAAGAATTCGGGTAAACGGTGTCGAAAATGAATAAATCGACGAAGTCGAAAATGAGGATGTTCGTATGAATCATTTGTCCCAAATAGACGGCGTGGCGGCCTCCGTGGGGTCGCACAGTGGGGCAAAATCGGGGAAAAAGCGCTTATAATTCAAAATTTTCAAGTATTTTATTTTACCAAATCAGCACAATCTACGTATTTATAGGTGTCTAGAGAGGCCATTACTCAGTTTCAGCCTTTTAGGGTGCCAATCACAGCTCCAGGAGCTGTAAATCTGACAAAAATCGTGAAAATTACTTGAAAAACTAATTAGGAAAAGAAAATTCCTGATCCGTGTGCTTGACAGTTGGAACGATGTAATTTTTTTTCATACTCCGTAGTCGTATCAGAAGTACAAAAAAAATTTTAATTTCAAGTCAGGAAACCTAAGTCATTTTATTGGGATCAAAAAGCACGGTTTTTTCGATAGTAGTTCAACTTAAGAGGAGCGTATCCTCTTTGCGCATCCTTGCGCACCTACGAAAATGGTGCCAAATATTCACCAATAGTCTGCAGAATGAGCCTATGAAAGAATTAGCTGCAGCCAGGTGCAGCCCTTGAGCCCACGACAGCAAACGTCGGAAAAACATGAGACTGCCGAGGTCGGTCGAGCTTAACGCTCTGCGCCCCGCGTCAGCGGATTTTTCCCACTCATGTGGCTTTCAGCAGTTAATGAACGTTCAATGCAGAAATCCTAATCCTTGCATGGGTTTGAATTCTCAGGGGGGCACGGGATTATTTATCTCGAAAAATGTAAATATCAATGGAAACACGATCCCTTGAATTAGGTAGTTGGACGTAAAGCCTAAGTCAATAAATGCTCCTAAAAGGGATTAACATTGATATTTATTTACTTTTTATTTTGTTATAATTAAATCAGTCATCTCCACATCTCTGAGCAGTGACAGTGCGGTAGACAGTATGTCAAGTGTTAAGGTGAAAAATCGAGACCTGGTGGTCGAATTATTAAAATCACCAGACGAAAAGCTTTAGATGAAAAAGTTGGCTGCCTGTTAAAGCTTTTTCGTCTTTAGATGCTAAACAGTTTACAAAAAAATTGAGCTCTCGAGTTATTAAGGTTTTCTATAAAAGGATAAACCCGTTTTTCTCGAAAACCGTTCGGTTTTTGATCTGAAATTTATGTCAGTTCTTATTCACATAAAGAGGAAACTTTTAGAATTTTTTCGGCCAAATCGGAGTAAGGGCCACTTTGCCCCCCTTATCCCGCTATAGCCTTTCATACATCTTTTGGCTTGTTTTGAATGTTTGACCCTTCCGAGTACTTTTTTGAAAATCTGACTTCACCATCGTGTTCAGCGAGAAAAATCCTTGAAATTATATTCTGTTCAAGCTTCTAGCATTTAATCCTGACGGTTGAAAGAGTTTTAAGCGCAGTTTCTCGGTTTTGCCCCACTGTGGGTCGGTCCGGTCGGCCACGATCATCTTGGGCTCTGCGATCGTCAAAGACAGAAAAACGTAAAAACAAGAGCGCCCAAAGGGTAAAACAAACTGACCTCGACGTATTCCGCGATTCTGCTAATAACGACCACGCTTTTTTTCCTCTTCGGTTCCACAATTATAATGTCGTTTTTCGTCGACAAAAAGAAAAGTTTCTGGCTTTCTTTCTGTTCCGTTTTCTTATCTAAAGAGTGAAAAGCATCATCCGTTCAATAGCGAAAACAGTGCAACGTAGGGCGAAATAAAAAACGAAAATCGTGTTTGTCCACATTGTGAGAAATTTATAGCTGAGGGAGAAACGGCCGAAACTTGAGTGGTCCTCCGACTGTATCACGTTATGGTGGATAACCGTGTATATACAATGAATCAATCCGAAAGCGCAAAAAGTCAGCCTCAAAATTTGAAAAATGCAAAAATGCGATTTTAAAACATTGGAAAACGACATTCCGTCCAAATAAAACATTTAACATGAAAGGAGTAACTTAATAACATATTGTGAAATCACAAAATTTACGGCTTAGTTGAAATCTAGATGGAGTTGAATGTCGGGAGCAACAATTTTTCAACCGATTGTTGCCCTACCTCCGCTTTCCGACACAACCATCCGCTTCCCGACTATCAATCAAACCGCTCTCCGTTTCTTCTTCCTGCTAAGTCACTGGTAATTCTACCGATTAATGAAATGATCCTAAGAACATCATAATTTCCGATCGTGCAATTTTGGGAAAACTGGAATCCCGACGGCGATGGTTTCACGATGTAGATGGTTGGTCAAATGGACCCAACTCCACCATTACATGACAACCAGTAGCAGGTGAGGCTCAATAAAACAAAAGTCGGCTGGAAGAAATTTTCCTCATAATATCAAGAAATCTGCTAAAAGAGAGGAATGTTACAGTGAAAGCTTCAGCATCGCTAGATAGAAAGGCGTCCTTAAAACTAAAACCTTAAGAAGATGGCCGCATATACTGAAAAATTTCGAATTTTTTAATCAATTAAACATGTGAAACAAACTAAAATTTTTTATAATCATCAAAAAGCTTGCTTTGGTTCTTTTTACTGTTTTTATTTAAAAAAGGCATCAATGAATGAATTTTTTATTAATTATGCAACGCTTTCCTCTCTTTCTCTTTTATAGTACCAAATCAAATAGTTAATTAATTTTAAAATGAAAAAGAAAAAGACAGTGAAAGAAAAGAGTCCAATAAGAAAAATCAGACGAACGGGCGTCGAATAGATCCCGACGATCGGATAAACCCATCTTGAGGTGAAAGCGTAGATGATGTGTATCCATGAAATGTAAAGTACGGCCGAAGTTGACAATATAATTACGCAGATATAAGTGTTTGGATATTTCGTATCGAAGAGTAGAAGGTCGAAAATAATAAAGAAGAGGAGATTCGTGTGGGTCATATGTGTGACAATCAAGGGCACTGAGGGTACACCGGGCTTGTTCTTGGGAGAGATGAGCGTCGGGTCGATGGCCATAAGCGTCCAGAAAAGGGAAAAAACGAGTGCTCCCATCGGATAAAACAAACTCACTTCTGTATAAACTGTGACCTTCGTTACATAAAATGCAATTTTCTTCGACAGCGAATCGTCCTTATCTTCGGAAGAAATGTCGAACAAGCTGCTAAAACGACTCCGCCGGCTTTGATCTCGCTTCGCAAACAAATTCTTCGCATGGAATCCAACAACTGTCAAGCGCAAAATGTAATAAACGAAAAAAATCGTATTTGCCCAAATCGTCAAGTATTTTAAACTTAGGCCGAATCGATCGAAATACGTATCTTTTAGGTACTGGACGACACTATGGTGGATTACTGCGTACGCAAAATGTAAAATACCGACGACGCAGACGACTAAACGCAAAATTTGATATACATACAAGTGATTTTGAAAAAACGCATAATATGAAAACATTTTTGAACGAAACAAATATTTTGACTAATACATTAATTTATGACACATGAAAAATTTTATCTCATCAGTTGGAAGATTAAAAAAAATTGGAGAAAAATATTTCTTTAGTATTACCGAATGCAGAGAAAAACGGTTTAATCGGACGTTTTCCAGCCTTTTTGTCCTGCGGTACCCGCTTTTCGCTGTTTTTGGGCGAGCGAAACCTATGAATCACTGAGAAATACGGGATAAGCAAAATTTTTTCCCATGGTGTTTCGGCCAAAAACTTTCTATCGACCTTATGTCCTTTAATATCGGATTTTCGGTTGCTTTCCTCAGCCTGTCGCTCGAGACTGACTCCGCCTGTGCTTAATTTTTTTAAACAGATGATAGTCAACGTCAAATATAAACAAATAAGACAAAAATGTTTTTATTAGTCTGCGCGTTTACTCGAAATGACTGAAGTGCCAAATGAAATAATTCAGAAACACAAGAAAAAGTAAAGCCCGCGAAAGGCATGATTCCGAATAAAAAGAAAAGACGCAGATAGATTGAGTCTAGTCTGACGATCGGATAAGCCCATTCTGAAGTCACAAAGTAGATCACGTGGACCCAAATGATGTACAACGCGACAAATATGAAGATTAAAATTAGGGAAATGTAATTATTCGGATATTTCGTGTCGAAAAGAAAAAGGTCGAATAATACGAAGACGGGGAAACTTTCATGCATCATGTAGCCGAGATGGTAAGGCGTGTTGTTCCTCCCGGGGTTAAGCTCCGGTACTACGATGTCACTGTCGAAGATCATGTGGATCGAGAAAATCGAAAATACAACCAGTCCCATCGGATAGACTAAGCTTACTTCTATATAGTCGGCGAGTTTTGCAGCGAACAAAGTGAGTGGCGCATCCTTAACCTTCGGTACTTCCACTCCTTTTTGTGCACCCTGCACTTCCTGACTATTCTGTCCTTCCTGTCTTTCGGTCCTTCCTGTCCTTCCTGTCTTTCCCCTTCTTCCTGCCCTTCTTCTTCTTCTGGTTCTTCCTGATCTTCCTGTAGTTCTTGTTCATCCTCTTCTTTATGGTCTTCCTCTTCTCTCTGATCTTCCTCTTCTTTGTGGTCTTCCTGTCCTTTCTGATCTTCTTTTTCTTTTTGGTCTTCGGGACGCTCAATATCCTTAAGACTTTCCTTACGTTTCTTCAAAACCGACTGGAATCCAACAGCAGTCAAACGTAAAACGAAATAAATGAAGAAAACCGTGTTCGTCCACATCGTGAGGTATTTATAGCTCCAGAAAAATCGTCCGAAAAATGTCTCATGTCCGATCTGAAGGATGTTATGATGGATTATTATGTACGTAAAATATATGAAGCCAACGACGCAAAAGATTAAACGCAATTTTTTAAATAAATTAAAGTTTGATTTTAAAACTGCAGATAGACCCATTTTTAAAAAATTATTTTTTTTACTAAAATAATCATATGGAACACTGGATTATCTATTGAAACAAAATAAATCTACTTTAAAGAGGATTATAAAATTAATTAACAATATTTAAAAAAAGTTTTAAAATTAATAATAATTATGAAGCATCTTTTTTTTTTTTAACGCTGATAAAGAAATTGCTCTCGCTTGTATTCCGGTTGACATTGAGAAGGGCAAACAGTGAGAAAAAGCTGGATTAACGTCACTTGTCAAGGTCCGATCAATTAAAACGGGTAGTCGATTAGAAAATTAACTGCCATTCGTGGAAAAAAAGGACAAACAGAACTTTAATTAAAAATTTTATCTTGTGAGACGAAAAAACACATAAAATTGGAGAAAACCTTTACATCAAAAACTACCAGATTGAATATTTTGTCTGTTTCTCAATTGCTGTGCTCAATGTGTCAATTTTTTTGTCTAAATTTTAATCAAAAGAAGGTTTATAAAATAAATTATACGATAAAAAGGTTTAATTAAACCTACAGACGAGCTCCCTCATAGGTAATTGCGGGCTTTTCCGGAGTCTTTTGTGTTATAAACGGGGTAATGAAGTGTCAAAAATGTTTTTCGTGTGCAATGCTTTTATAATTTGTAATAATATGAGATTCTCAAAATACCTGAAAGTTCCCGAAGCTTTCGAGTAGACGTCGTTAAAACTGAGTCTATGAAGTTTGAACTTTCCTTCGACCGAAATCGTTTCAGGAGAGACGTTTAGAAAAATGGTCCGACGTGACAAGCTTGTGTTTGTTTTAGCCTGAATTCCATTTTGGAGCATCTTAACGTCTGAAAGAGACCTAAAAAAAAGATTAGTTGACTATAAATTAGGTAATCCGCCCCCTTTTTAATGCGAAGATAATTTTGTTAATTGGATACTGATTGTAAATGTTGTAAGCGTACCAACACTGACCAATTCCCGCTATGTAATCTTGTGAAGACGCCCTAATGTCCACTCCATTACCCCTAACGGACTCTCTTAATTGGATATCGCAAATTAACCTCAACTGTTTTGTATTATTCATGAAACGTTGCGAAAACAAGAAAAAGTACTGGTCTGGAGCTGGCCCCGACGGGAACTTCCTTAAAGAGAAGTATCTAGGAGGGGGAAGTATATGGGAGAGAAGTAAACGAGTGGGAAGTATGTGGGAGGGGAAGTATAACGGAGGGGAAGTATAACGAACGGGGAAGTATAACGGAGGGGAAAGTATAAGGAACTGGAAAGTATAACGAGGGGGAAGTATAATGGAGGGGGAAGTATAATGGAGGGGGAAGTATAAGGAACGAAAGTATAAAGGAAGGGATGTAGTAGGGAGGGTAAGTATAAAGGAGAATTTTCCAAGTTCTTTTTTTCGAAAAATTTTCTAAGTTCTTTTTTTTGAAAAATGTTCTAAGTTTTTTTTGTCCGAAAAAAATTTCAAAGTTTTTTTCGAAAATTTTCCGGGTTTTCCTTTTTTTTTTTTTTTTTTTCGAAAAATTTTCTAAGTTTTTTTTTTTGAAAAATGTTCTACCTAAATTTTTTTTGTCCGAAAAAAAAAAAATTTTTTTTTTCAAAAAATTTTCAAAGTTTTTTCGAAAAATTTTCCGGTTTTCCTTTTTTTTTTTTTTTTTTTTTTTCGAAAAATTTTTTAAGTTCTTTTTTCGAAAAATTTTCTAAGTTTTTTTTTGTAAAAAAAAAATTTTTTTTTCGAAAAATTTTCCGGGTTTTTTCTTCTTTTTCTTTTTTTCTTTTTTCTTTTTTTTTTGAAAAATTTTTAAGTTCTTTTTTTCGAAAATTTTCTAAGTGTCGAGGTAGAAATAATGGGCTCTTTGGCCTAGGGATGTGCCTCTCGTAAAGGGTAGAAGTACGAATTTCTCCCTACTAATAAAAATAGTAATTAAAAAGTGGCAATTTTTTTGCACCAAAAATTCTTAAAAATATAAGGAGTAATTGGTGAAAATTTGGTGAAAATCGGATTAACGGTTCGGCCGCAGCGAATTTTTTAAAATTTCAACAGACATATCTCCGCCATTTTTTCGAAATTCAAAAATCCCCCTCGTTACATTCTTCTCACCGGCTAAAGAAATTTGTGTAAAAATTTGGTGAAAACGGATGAAAACTGTGGCCGTAAAGTGTTCCGGAAAAAATGCTACGGACGGCCGGCACCACAGACAAGTTGAGATCGGTAAAGATCATATTCGATTTGACCCTCCGGGGTCTGGAAGACCCTTCCCCAAAACCCGACGTCGAGGGTATCGCAATAACTTCTTTAAGGAAGTTAACAAAAATATTTTAAAATACTTCTTTGTTGTATTTAAAACTTTTTTTTCCCAGGGTTATGGTCCGACTGACCCGGTTTTCTTAACGATGGTTGGAATAAACCGGGAGGATACGAAGAGAAAAAAGAAATTGCTCAAACGTACGAAATGCGCGCAGTAAAGTCTTTGACTTAAGATTTTAACCCCTTAAATTCTAGTCTAGCTCTATTTTATCGCACGACACAGACGCTTTGCGGGTTTAGTCTAACCAGGGTTTCTTCATTTTGTAACAGCTAAACGTTCGTAACTATAACTTCCTTAAAGAAGTTATTGCGATACCCTCGACGTCGGGTTTTTGGGGAAGGGTCTTCCAGACCCCGGAGGGTCAATCGAATATTGATCTTTACCGATCTCAACTTTGTCTGTGGTGCCGGCCGGCCGTCCGTAGCATTTTTTTCCGGAACACTTTACGGCCACAGTTTTCATCCGATTTTCACCAAATTTTTACACAAATTTCTTTAGCCGGTGAAGAATGTAACGAGGGGGATTTTTGAATTTCGAAAAAATGGCGGAGATATGTCTGTTTGAAATTTTAAAAAATTCGCTGCGGCCGAACCGTTAATCCGATTTTCACCAAATTTTCACCAATTACTCCTTATATTTTTTAAGAATTTTTGGTGCAAAAAAATTGCCACTTTTTAATTACTATTTTTATTAGTAGGAGAAATTTCGTACTTCTACCCTTTACGAGAGGCACACCTCTAGGCCAAAGAGCCCATTATTTCTACCTCGACACTTAAAAATTTTTCGAAAAAAAGAACTTAAAAATTTTCAAAAAAAATAAAAAAGAAAAAGAAAAAAAACCCGGAAAATTTTTCGAAAAAAAAATTTTTTTTTTTTTACAAAAAAAACTTAGAAAATTTTTCGAAAAAAAAAAAAAAAAAAAAGGAAAACCCGGAAAATTTTTCGAAAAAACTTTGAAAATTTTTGTAAAAAAAGAACTTAGAAAATTTTTCGAAAAAAAAAAAAAAATGAAAAAACTAACTTGGAAAATTCTCCTTTATACTTTCCCTCCCTACTACATCCCCTTCCTTTATACTTTCGTTCCCTTATACTTCCCCTCTGTTATACTTTCCCCTTCCTTATACTTTCCCCTCCGTTATACTTCCCCGTTCGTTATACTTCCCCTCCGTTATACTTCCCCTCCCATATTATACTTCCTACTCCGTTATACTTCCCCCTCCGTTATACTTCCCCTCCCACATACTTCTCACTCCGATATACTTCTCCTCCCATATACTTCCCCTCCTATATAGATACTTCTCTTAAGGAAGTTCCCGTCGGGGCCACTCCAGACTAGTACTTTTTTTATAAGATTAGAAATTATGTTAAAAAAAGGTAAATTTTTTTCCTTCTTTTGAAAAGCTTAAGAAAAAAGCGTAAGGGTTTATCGCTTTTGTGAGTGCAATAAAATTGGAAATTCACTCATTTAACCTTCGAAACTAAAAGAAAAAAACCCGATATTTTGTAAAACACTTGAGAAGTCAATTGGTGTTTTAAAAGCACCCTTTCTATTCTTCACTCTCTGGGGGAAAAGTTTACCACGTTTTGCCGAGATAGAAAAGTTAGCGGACAAAAAGTGGGGGCACTCAAAACACTCATTAAAATTACATTAAAAAAACTCAATTCTTTTCCATTTTATTTCTAAATCTTTTATACGAGGCCCAACTTTATTAGGGAATTCCCGCCGTGAGAATTTCATAAGGTGTAGTGATTAAATTCTAAGCCGTCCCCTTGTCAGTTCGAAGAAGCATAAATTCCACAGACAAGACGTTTTCGATTCGATTAGGTCACGGACCTTGGAATTTCTTCATTTCTACGTTTTCAGGGTGAAAAAGAGTGAAGAAAAAAATGTTAAAATCCCACTTACACCGTGCAGTCGTCAGCATGGAAGTAAATCGGCTGAAAGTAGTAACCTTCCTGAATAGGGCTGAACTCGGAGTGTTCCTAGAATACGAGGAAAAACAAATGGAAGTTACCTCAAGGGAATCACAATGAGATACCCCTGCTTTATATTCTATTATTCAAATAGGTGTTTCTTACGCTATCTTTTGATCAAGACTAATAACGCACCCTTTCACATTCTTTATTTCACCTTTTTAAAGAATTTACCTGTTGTATTCCGGCGTCTATTGCATTTGAAGTCTCTTTTAATTCTTTCTCTTGAGCATCGTCATCTAAAAACAAAATTAATTAATATAGTGGTAAGCTTTTTAAAACGCGTCTATTTATTCAAATAAAAACTATTTATCGATTTTTTTTCTATTTTAATCGTAAAAAATATAATAAATTTTTTTCATTTTCTCCTAATTTTCAACATTTTTCTGATTTTTGAAAAAATCTTCTGTATTTATATAAATAAATGTATTCTAAAGCCAGATCAAAAAGAATTTTGTAAATAAATCAATAGGTTATTACCAAATATTGGAGCAAAACTTGAAAGAAAAACGACACCGGATCCTTAAATTCAAAAAGTGATTTAAACAGCTAAGTCACTACGGCTTGTTCTAGAAGAAACCCCCTCCCTTTACGAGTTTCGTTCTTAATTAATTAATTATTCTGCGGAACCTTCATTTCCCCTTTGTCTCTTTCAGTTCTATTAATCATCGTCCCAGGAAAATTAACGATTTTCGAACTCCCGGCTTATCGAAAACGCCGTTTGAATTAAATCGCTTAGAACGGCTCTAAATCCCGAATTTACACAACGGAAAATCCGAAGCTTTTGATATAAAAGACAAAAAAAATTAAAGCTCTATTTATTTGGAAAAAGACTAAGATTTATGCAGATTTGTTGAGGTCAAGGTTCAAACCCATTTTTGGCCCAATCTTAATCTCAACAAGCTATATACGAGCGCTTTCTTTAAATTGGTACACGGCCAACATCCATTATCGACGGTTTTCCCCCTGAAAAGAAGTAGCGGTTTTCTTAAATTACATTGTCTCTTGTTGAATGTTTTGTTATACTTATAATTTTTTAAACGCGGGTCCAAAAAGTCTGGTGAATTTTACTCAGAATTCGATATACGTGACCTTTAAGTATTTTGGTCTCCTTTAAAAATGAGGACGTGATGGAAGTGTAGATGAACAAAATAGGTGAAGCATCGGGGTAGAGAAGATGGTTTGAAAGGGAATAAGACGTATAGCGTATCACCGCCATGGGAATGTGGAGGATGAAAAAAAAGTTTATATGGAAAAAAGGAATTTTTTCCTCTTGACAAAACTCTCAAAGTTGATCATTGAAAATTCTTGCCTCTCGTTATAGAACTTCTAGAGCATGTAACTACGAATGGATAAAAGCCTTCTTCAAAATGTCATTATCTCCTTAAAAAATTCCCACCGAAGAAATTAAAACTGCTGGTCGGCCTTTCGTTTAACTGTAATAATTCAAGAAAAGCTCTAGATGCATCAAATTTTGGTAAATATTGCACCAAAATAGCAACGATTTGCCGAAATTGAACTTTTTTGTGTTAAAATGTCCCAGGAGACATTAGGTAAAAAGACAGAACAAAGGAATTTTATCTCAAGACGTCACAGGTGTCCTTCATCTTTTTCTCTTTCTTTCAATTTATGCTGAAAATTCTATATATGGGCTTCCAACATTTTTTTCGCCATTGAACTTCAATTTTTTACGAGATACGAATCGAATCATTATTTCAAGGTGGAACGGAACGTGGGAATTCAACTGTCTGCTTTCGCAACAAATGATTTACAGCTGGGGTTTCAAGCCTTTTCCTGTTTTCTCGGAAAATGGTCGAATGTGTTTCAAAAGCCATGAGTGACGTATTTTTTCCGCAGAACGTTTTAAGGCCAAAATTTTTTTCCTCAAGAAAAACAACGTTTAAAAAAAAATTTGAAGTAAAACTATGCGATTTTTTCATGAAAATCCGATCCCGTAAATAAGTTCGGAAGATTAATAGTAGGCATTAACAGATGTAAAGCCCCATCATTTTCGCACCCCTATTCTAATTTATTATAGCCGCATGTCATTCTCACTCTTTTTAAAACTTGAAAAAATACGCCCATTTCACCACATTTCTCCATCTTATAAAACAAAAATGCAAAAAAAAATATTAAAACTTTAGTATAAAAGATAATAAAATGAAAAGAGTCGTAAAAATCAGGAAACTTTATGAGTAAATATAGAATACAAGGTACTAAAAAATGGAGAAACAAGAGGCTAAGTTTATTCACAAAAAAACCTTGGGTTTCTTCAAGGGGAAAATTGAATATTAATAATTCAAAACTCCACTATTATAATTAAGGAAGAGTAAACTCGGATACGTTTTAATGAAAACGTTGATAAAAAAGAAGAAGGGATAAGAAGGTTTCCTTGTATTGTACAAGTGCTTTTTAGTCCTCGTTTTCTTCTCTTTTTCGCCTTTTCTTTGAGTTGGAAGTCTTAGCTTTTATAGGGCTCGAGGTTCCTTTTTATATAGAACGAAAAAGAGGCTCCTTCGTCTACAATGCTTTCGATATAAAACGCTCGGATGAACAATGAGGATCCGAAGAATTTTTTTATGTTTAAAAATACATATGGAGGAGAGTAGAGATAATGCTCGAAATTTCCGAAATAAAACAATCTTTTATGGTGCAATTACTTCATCCATGGGGGCAATGGCTGTACGACAGCTTAAACTACAGAGCTTGGACACAGATTTCTACAGCAGCGATGCCCAGAGCATCGAGTCCCACCTCGCCGGCTCTCCAGTCTAGGTTACCGCTTCTTCTTTACATAACCTTCTTAGGCCAGCGCTTCATCCTCTTTGCCCGGTCTCAATTCCGAGGCTCAGAGGACGAATAGTCTGCAATCTTGCAAGTCATTGTCGGAGTTTCCCATACAGAGGGACTTCATTTGTTTTTTTAGTTAAGCGTGTTAAATAAGGGTATATGCTGCGTATTTTTTTGTATGTATATATCCACACATTAGTGTTTAGTAGCTCTTTTTAACTCACCGACTTTTCTCATAATCCTGCTCAATGTTTGAAGGCTATCCGCGTTGACTTCTACGGCGGCGAAACACATAACAAGGATGCCGAGGTACATTTTGCGACCATCGCCTTCACTGGAAATCGTACGCGAGCTAATAAAGAATGGGTGGGGGAATTCACGGGTAAAAGCCATGACCCTCGCACCTTCTCGATTCAACGTCCAACAAAAGGTCGCGGAAACAGATCTCATTGATTATCAACCGGGAAGCATTTAACTTCCTTTTTTCCCACATAAAATTTCAGAACAAAAAATCCTTTTCTATGTACTTTTATGTAAATTTCCCTTTATCAATAGGTTATCTCATTTTCTTACTAGGGCAGAATGAGAAAAGAGGGAGTAACATTCGTTTTACCCCGGTCGGACGTGAGCTATGAGATAAGCGACTGAAAAATCGCTTAGGTCTTAAAATTAAACGGAACGGTTTTATTCATGCCTTCCTCTAAAATAAAACAACAAAAAATAAATTAATACCAGGACATTGTTACTGTAATTAATTTTATTACATGTTATTTACTTAGGTAACACTCTAAATAATTAGATGGAAACGGAAAAACGTTGTAAAACACTTTTTTGTAAGAGGATCCGGGTCAGAATCCGCATAGAATTTTAGTTATTTTCACGAGGTTTCACATGGAAACTGAGGGACTGCTGTGGAAAATAGTTATGCTTAAAATAGAGAGGAGAAATTACGTTTAGTTGACGGCGTTTATGAAGTTTATCCCATGCTGGGGCTTTCGTTAACTAAATCAGGGTATTCACAAAGCGTTTAGGACCTTCGGTTTTAGTTGTCAAAAGTAGGAGGGATCGCGCGGGGGACTCGGATACTCAAAACAGTCAAGTTTAGTTCGGACGTCAACGCGTAAACGAATTATAATCCATTAACCCAATTTTCTTCCTGTTCTCCGCAAAGCCGGAAAATCATCCGTTCGAGTGCGATTTCTCGCGCTTTATCAGAGAAACCTTGACGGATTTCTAACTTTACAAAATCTCATATTCCAAGTCCACAACTATAATTTTTGAATAATTAATTTGTTAATTATTATTCTAATAAATTCATTTTCTTTGATAAGGAAAAGTTTGTAAAAAGTTTTTGTCCATACTTGATGGGAAAAACGAAAGTTTAACAAGATTTGTACTACCCTTTGAACAATTTAAAATTTTTCTTCTTCCAGAAGGAGAAAAAAAATTTGTTACGTGTCTCAAATAGAAGTTTCCCCAGTGTCTTAACACTCCATTAAAATGGTATCTCCGAAAAAGGTGAGAACTTTCCCTCGGAGACACTTTTAAAACGTTTTGATCGAAAATTCGAATGAATTATGTAAGTTACCAACCTCTTCCAAGGTCAACACGCAATAGAAGCATAGAGAACAAAGAGAACGCTACTTCAGCATTTGTCTCCGTAGGCGACAGTAAATCCGCTTAGAGAATCATTTCCCACGATTCTCACCTATTTCAATGCGTATGTACTATACCTAAAATGCTGACCCTTCAATCTGCATATAAACCCCCAACACCTTATCTCTGTGCTCATTTCATTGTTTACTCTCGTTCGATACGTTGTAATTTTAATAAAATAAAAAAGTTTGTTTTTAAAAAGTGTTTTTTCGTTAAAGAACTTATATTTGGCGCAGTCGGTAGGACCGGTCGACGAATTTAATCTTTGAAAAAATTCGGTTCGTTTTTACGACTCGTGACCGGTATTCGAAAACACTTCAAACCAACGGATCAACGGAATACGAAGAGCCCGGAAAAAGACACCTGCACGCAGAATGATCACAATATTCCTGTAAGTGACAACAGGTTATTTTTCTTTTGTCTCCTCCCGCAACTTCTTAAAGAGATAGTTACTTGCCTCAGAATTAGAGACCGCGAAAAGGGCAAAAGCGAACTTTCCGAAAAAAATCCAAAACAAAAATTGGGAAACATAAAAAAGCAGTTAAACACTATACTACCCCAATCAGAATGGCACAACAAGCCAACTTTATATTAAGCCCAGAGCAATTACAACAATTGATCCATGGGATCGTAAATACTCTGCCAAACGACAGGAATAGGAATGGCCCATCGAAGGCAGATTTCGGGTGCATCCCCGACTTCACTGGAGACCAGAAACATTACAAAACTTCATCGCCCGAGGCGATAAGATAATCGAGAAATTCTGGAACACAGAAAACGTAAATTGCTACGAAAATGAGGTGCTACTTAGCAACATAAAGCTAAGATAAAAGGAAAGCGGCGCAAACCACTTTTCATCTTCCTATGGACAATTGGGAAGAGGTAAAAGTCGCCCTCCTCGCCAACTTCGGCGACAAACGTGACCTGCTCACACTAACAATTGAACTTGCTAAAATTAAGCAACAAAGCAACGAGACCCCCTTTTCATTCTATGAAAGGACCTCTAAATTGTTCACTAACCTTGACTAAAGCAAAAATGTTAGAAGGTTATACGCCCGCAATGGGTAGCTACATAGAAGGAATCACGCTGAGAGCGTTTCTGACCGGTCTACACAACGACATCGGTAGACTACTCATTACCAAGAACCCTACAAGTCTACAAAGTGCGATTTCGATGTTAACGAACGAGTTCCAGTTCCCGATGTTAACAAGGAAATTCTCGGAATCAAACTCGACCGAACAACAAACTCAAAAATTCAAAAACAACCCCAACTTCCACTCGAAAAGGGGCTTTACGCCGCAGAACAAGAACTCGAACTTCCAGAAAACACAGGGCAGCCAACTCAACAAAGACCTCAACAATTTCAACAAAATCAGAACAGACAACAGCAACAACAACAGCAACCGCAGCAAAGTCAAAATTCATCCCTCACCATCTTCGCACCAAAGACACGATGAGTTACCAGACAACATTAAATCATGAAGTACTGCCAGAAGACGGAGAAAAGGAACAGGAAAATGAAGATGAAGAAGAAGATGAAGAATGTTTTTTAGAGAACGGCGCCGAAGAAGAAACTGCAACCTAACCACACAAAGAACCTTAAAGTCGATCTGTTACACCTCGAAAACTCTACCTTCCTTCCCTTCATATCTACAGGTAACAATTTAAAAATTTTAATCGACACCGGTAGCTCGAACAGTTTTATTTCAACTAAAGCAAGTAAGAAGTACTCAAAATTAATTCAACCAGATAAATTCCTTGTATCCACCTCCCACGGAAAGACACAAGGGACCTTAAGCTTGAAATTGCCTTTCAACTTATTTTTCCAAATTTAAGTGACAAACAAGAATGCAAATTCTTCATATTCGACTTTCATAAAGAATTTGACTTATTACTCGGTTTAGATAGCCTAAAACAAATGGGAGTTTCGGTTCGACTAGATAGAAACACAATTAAGGCTAAAGATTTCGAAATCCCCCTTAAATTTTATAAGATACCCCAAAAACTAAATTCATACCGATTTTCCCCTCGTTCAGGAAAACAGATCGAGATAAACCTAAAAGAGATCGATAAGGGCACCGTAATTTTAAATCACTTGAAGATCGACTCCTTTGAAATACCCAACTGCATGCTCAACGTTGAAAACCATAGGGCTCACTGTCTAGCTTTGAACACTTCCCAAGAAGAGAGAATCCTACACGTGGGAACTATTGACAAACAACATTACGAAATTGTTCAAGACGAAAAATATTTTTGGCCCCCAGATCAGAACACTAACCCTCTAAATAATTCCACAACAAACCCGGGGCGAAATAAAGAAAAATTAAACGACTTACTTTCTCTTATTAGACTCGACCACTTAAATACCGAAGAAATACGAGAGATAAAAAAACTTATAACTGAATTCCCTGACGTATTTTATGACGAAAAGAGAAGCTGACAAGTACCAACATGACTAAACACTCCATTAAAACCATGGACGAAATCCCAGTATACTCTCGATCATATAGATATCCGGAAATCTATAAAGACGAAGTAAAAAAGCAAATTGGTTCGATGCTGAACAATGGGATCATAGAACCTTCCAATTCTCCATATAATTCCCCTATCTGGGTAGTCCCAAAAAGGCTGATGCCTCCGGAAAACCTAAATTCCGCCTTGTGATCGACTATCGTCAGTTGAACCAAAAAACTATTGACGATAAGTACGACTTACCCGACATAAGTGATATACTATCTAAGTTGGGGAAATGCAAATATTTTACCACGTTAGACCTAGTCTCAGGATTCCACCAGATCGAGATGGAAGAAGAAAGCAAACCTAAGACAGCTTTCAGTACAGAAGGTGGAAAATGGCAATTTAGGCGAATGCCGTTTGGCTTAAAAAACGCGCCTAGCACGTTCCAGCGCCTCATGGATAACTGCCTCCGAGGCCTGCAGAACGAAGTGTGTTCTGTATATGGACGATATTATCGTCTTTAGTGCAAGTTTGCAGGACATGGCACGCCTTCGGAAAATATTCGAGAGACTACAAAAAGCGGGTCTAAAAATCCAACTGGACAAGACAGAATTCTTAAGAAAAGAAGTGGCATACCTCGGACATAAAATAACACCCGACGGACTCAAACCGAA
>JACGAQ010003975.1:0-21494 GCA_014119065.1 Orius insidiosus | reverse complement strand
TTATTCCATATTTCTTACCCAGTAAATGAAGCAGAAAGAGGATGAGGTTTACTGAGAAGTTGTGCTCTAGAAGTGCTTCTCGGTTGCCGAACAGGTGAAGAATGATGCGATAGCGTCTCAGGGCTTACTATCACAGCATTCGGTGAAGCCGGAGAAGGAGAAGAACCGGCTCGCAAACTCCAACTTGCGTCCAACTAAACAGATAAAATAAAACTTGAAGTTTTCAAGTCTGCGTACCGGGATAGAATGGAGAGAGGACTTGATTTAGGCTCAAAATAAGCCGATAATGGCCATTGACCCGCTAAAGTTCTTCACACATTCATTTGTCTCGAAAAGGTCACGTAATTTAACCTAAAATAAGGGTGAACGCGGATTTTAGGTTAATGAATCATAAAAAAGTGGATGATGACGTTCCTTAAAGAAGAGCCATTTATTCGTGGCCTCGATTATTAATCATGCACCTGCAGAGTTTAACCGAATCGAATAACGAAAGAGGGTGCACAGCGGAAATGAGTCCGTAACGGGCTGTTTATGAGTTTAAAAGGAAGGGTAACTTTGAAAGTTGAAGCCATGTGTTTATTGGAAGTATTTCAGTCCTAAGAGGGTCTGAAGACAGGAGCAGAAGTGTGTGAACTTCCAACATCTGTCAATAATACTATTTTTAAAAAAAATGATACTAGAGGGTTTTTTTCCAGTTTAAAATTATCGGGCCCGCATTCAACTAATTTGAGAGGCCATGGATTTTATCAAATCCACCCCCTTGGGTTTAATTCGATTACGTTCGTCTATTCTGAATAGAGATTCGCCGGTGAATTTTCTTCTTGGCGAAGCTGAAAATTTGTGCTCATCCGAAAGCTTAATCATAATCTAGTTTTCTCAAGTTAAACAAGCTTAGGAGAAATCCAGTATGACAGAGGGAAAAGGGCACCCGTTTTCAAAGCTCACCTTGGTGTCAGCTGATTTTAAAACTGGAAACATGTCAGAAGTTTTAATTAATAAAAGAATTATTGTATTCCCCATGAACGGTTTGGAAGATTTGGCACTCGTTATCAAAGCTCGCCTTGGTGTAAACTCATTTTATTAATATAATTAGTGAAACATGTCAGTAGTTTTAACTTTATAAAAGATGTATTACCTTCCATGAACGGTTTTTTGGGAGATCTTCCACCTAGTCAGTATGATCGGAAAGGACGTGCACTCGTTTCCAATGCTCGCCTTGGTGTAAGCTCATTTTTATTGATATTGATTTAGTGGAAACATGTCAGTAGTTTTAACTTTATAAAAGATGTATTACCCTCAATGAACGTTTTTTGGGAGATCTTACAGACCACTTAGACCAGTATGATCGGGAAAGGGCCGTCACTCGTTTTCATGCTCGCCTTGGTGTAAGCTCATTTTTGATATTGATGGTGGAAACATGTCAGTAGTTTTAAGTGATTGATTTGTGTGTGAAACATGTCAGTAGTTTTAAGTTTATAAAAATGTATTACCCTCCATGAACGGTTTTTTGGGAGACCTTCCAGATCTTAGTTATGATCGGGAAAGGGCCGTGCACTCGTTTATCAAAGCTCGCCTTGGTGTAAGCTCATTTTTATTGATTTGATTTAGTGAACATCAGTATTTAATTTAAAAATATGTATACCCTCCATGAACGGTTTTTTGGGAGATCTTACCAGTCCAGTATGATCGGGAAAGTGCTCGTTTTCAAACTCGCCTTGGTGTAAGCTCATTTTTTATACTATGTGGAAACAGTCAGTAGTTTTAAGTTTATAAAGATGTATACCCTCCATGAACGGTTTTTGGGAGATTACCACTTAGTCCAGTATGATCGGGAAAGGGCCGTCGGTCAAGCTCGCCTTGGTGTAAGCTCATTTTTATTGATTTGAGTAGTGGACAAAAGTCAGTAGCTTTAACTTTAAAAAGAAGTTGTATATCTCCATGAACGGTTTTTGGGATCTTTCCGACCTCAGTTAGTATGACGGGAAAGGTCCGCACTCGTTATCAAAGCTCGCCTTGGTGTAAGCTCATTTTTATTATATTGAGTTAGTGGACAAAAGTCAGTAGTTTAAATTTATAAAAGATGTTTACCTCCATGAACGGTTTTTGGGACCTTCCAGGCCCCTAGTATGATCGGGAAAGGGCGTGCACTCGTTATCAAAGCTCGCCTTGGTGTAAGCTCATTTTTTATTGAAAGGAAAAAGTAGAGAATTCAACGTAACACGCGATGAAGGCTAACAAAGCATCTCGAGTTTCAAAGGATCAAAAATGTCCGTAATTAAACAAAATTTCAAAGGCACGGATAAAAGCCTCCGGCCTGCACAGGAATGATAAAAGGCCATTTAGGACACATGGAAGCCTGAAAAAAATCCAAAAAAACTCAGAAAACCTCATTAATATTTTTCGATCGGTAAATGAAGTGAATCAGTGCCCCCATTGTTCAATCGAAAGTCCTCCCGGTAGTGGTTAATAGACTTGTTTTAAGACAAGGGCATTTCAATCTCAAATTTCAAGCAGGAAACGAGATTTTCCCAAATTAAAAAAACTTTTTTTACTTACGAATTAGACACTTGGATCTCCTCATCCTCATGGCGCTTGTGACAAGATAAAACTTTGAAGCGAGAAAAAAAAGTTTGAAGAAGGGAAAAAAGTAACGGTTAAAAAAGGAAGTTTTAATTAGGGTTGACATAATTAAAAGTTTAAAATGACCGAGAAAAAGGTTTTTTTTTGTTAATTTAACGTGAGAGCGTGCATGTTGCAAACGGAACGATGCAACTCGATTTGCCCGCTACGTCTGTCTCCCCCTTCTGCCTAATCAGAGTAAATGACACCAATTTAGAAAAACTACCTTCCCAGTTTACTCTTTGTCTTTCGCCATTCGCCAAAACGAATATCGAGGAAAATGGTGGAAGGGAAGATAAGAAAAAGAATACTGCTCATTGAAGTTTAAAATCAAATGACGACTTAAAAATGTGATTCAAGTCTTCGGTCTTTGAAAAAAAATAAGTATTGAAGGTAGAAATGGAAGTCTTCGCCAGACACTGACAGCGTTCCTACAACAACCCATATAAAAATCAGCTGACCAAGGCGAGCTTTGAAAACGGTAGCACTGTCCTAGCGCAAAACAAACAGAGCAAATAGGTCATCTCTTTGAAAAAATAAGTATTGAAGGTAGAAAAATGGAAGTCTTCGCCCAGGCACACTGGGATGAACAGCGCAAAGTACTCCAAAATTTACCTACCATACAAAAAAAAAATTTACAACTGACATGTTTCCAAAATCCTATAAAATCAGCTGACACCAAGGCGAGCTTTGAAAAGGTCGCACTGTCCTCGCAAACAAACAGAGCAAATAGGTCTTCGGTTTTTGAAAAAAAAGTATTGAAGGTAGAAAAATGGAAGTCTTCGCCCAGGCACGGGATGAACAGCGCAAAGTACTCCAAAATTTCTACCTACCCAAAAAAAAATTGTACAACTGACATGTTTCAAAATATAAAATCAGCTGACACCAAGGCGAGCTTTGAAAACGGTCCGCACTGTTAGCGCAAAACAAACGAGCAAATAGGTCTTGGTTTTTGAAAAAAATAAGTATTGAAGGTAGAAAAATGGAAGTCTTCGCCCAGGCACACTGGGATGAACAGCGCAAAGTACTCCAAAATTTCTACCTACCATAAAAAAAAATTGTACAACTGACATGTTTCCACAAATCCATATAAAATCAGCTGACACCAAGGCGAGCTTTGAAAACGGTCGCACTGTCCTAGCGCAAAACAAACGAGCAAATAGGTCTTCGTCTTTGAAAAAAATAAGTATTGAAGGTAGAAAAATGGAAGTCTTCGCCCAGGCACACTGGGATGAACAGCGCAAAGTACTCCAAAATTTCTACCTACAAAAAAAATTGTACAACTGAATGTTCCAAATCTATAAAATCAGCTGACACCAAGGCGAGCTTTGAAAACGGTAGCAGTCCTTCTAGCGCAAAACAAACAGAGCAAATAGGTCTTCGGTCTTTGAAAAAATAAGTATTGAAGGTAGAAAAATGGAAGTCTTCGCCCAGGCACACTGGGATGAACAGCGCAAAGTACTCCAAAATTTCTACCTACCATACAAAAAAATTGTACAACTGTTTACAAATCCATAAAATCAGCTGACACCAGGCGAGCTTTGAAAACGGTAGCACTGTCCTTCTAGCGCAAAACAAACAGAGCAAATAGGTCTTCGTTTGAAAAAATAAGTATTGAAGGTAGAAAATGGAAGTCTTCGCCCAGGCACACTGGGATGAACAGCGCAAAGTAAAATTTCTACCTACCATACAAAAAAAATTGTACAACTGACATAAAATCAGCTGACACCAAGGCGAGCTTTGAAAACGGGCACTGTCCTTCTAGCGCAAAACAAACAGAGCAAATAGGTCTTCGGTCTTTGAAAAAATAAGTATTGAAGGTAGAAAAATGGAAGTCTTCGCCCAGGCACTGGGATGAACAGCGCAAAGTACTCCAAAATTTCTACCATACAAAAAAAATTGTACAACTGACATGTTTCCAAAATCCATATAAATCAGCACCAAGGCGAGCTTGAAAACGGTAACTGTCTTCTAGCAAAACAAACAGAGCAATAGGTCTTCGGTCTTTGAAAAAATAAGTTTGAAGGTAGAAAAATGGAAGTCTTCGCCCAGGCACACTGGATGAACAGCAAAGTACTCCAAAATTTCTACCTACCATAACAAATTTTACAACTGACTGTTTCCAAAAATCCATATAAAATCAGCTGACACCAAGGGGAGCTTTGAAAACGGTAGGGCCCTTCTAGCGCAAAACAAACAGAGCAGATAGGCAAATGTTCAATTTTCCTCTACGAAGTCTGGAATACTCCCAAAAACCTTACATGGAGGGTAATATAATAACTTCTATTGGAAAACGATAAAAAAATTGGACTCTTTTTATCCCAGTCAACTTCAAAAGTTATTTGTAGTTCCACCCGTATAAGAAAGCGATATTTCAACGGTTTAACTTGACAAGACGATTGTTTTTTTCTCCTACGATATTAAATCTTGGCTTACTTTGATCGAACTTTGATTTACGACTTTTTTATTCTTCGCTACAGAATTTATAGGGAGTTCGACAAAATTGCTTATGGATTTTTCTCTAATAGCTTTGTTGCTTCGTGGAGCGGTTTTTATATAAAAAGGTGTAATTGCTTAATATTTAATGGAATTTTACAGACAAAATGCTTAAAACTTAACAAGGGTGAAGGTATTTCCGGAAACAAGCGCGCTAATTGCAAGCGGTTGAATAGTTTAACACAGGAAAACCAAGGTACCCTGTATAAATGCTGTGTAATTAATTTCAGCATATTCTCACCAGATCAATATTAGAGGAGCCCTTTTTTCAAGGGCGGCCTTAAATCCGTACTTGACGTCCTTAAATTTGTATTTATGAACCTCCCTTGTTTTCATCTTTTCCTTCAACTAAAAGGCTTTTCAAGGTAGCTACTTTAAATTCCAAGAACGGAGCAAAGGAAGATGCTTATTGGCTAATGTAACTATCCTGATGAGGCGTATTACGCCGAAACCGGTCGTCGTATTTTAATTTATCCTTTCCTTCGTTAGCTTTTAAATAAATACAATCCTAAATTGTTAATTCAAAACTTTCCTGAGATGAGGAAAGAAAGTACTAGTTTGAAGAGCTTCCAACGAAAACTTCCTTAAAGAGAAGTAAAAAAATAGGAGGGGAAGTATAACGGAGGGGGAAGTATATGGGAGGGGAAGTATATAAGGGGAAGTATATGAGGAAGCCTGGAGCAAAGGATTCCTTCTTTCAAGAATCCTTTTGTATAAGGAGAGTTTCAAGGAACGTTTACCGAGCCAAAGCGGAGCTTTCAGTCATAATCGGAAAAACTGGGAATCATAAAATGAATATTTGTTGACATTTAAAATGTTTTAATCATTTCACAGGAGTTCCAAAAGGGGGGTCCATTATTAAACCCTAATACGATTATGTTCGAGAATAAAGGGAACGTTGAACTACCTGATACACGTGGGAGAGAATCAAAAATATGTTGAATATTTTCGAACAAGTGGCAATGAAAAGTACTGGTTTGAAGAGCTTCAACGAAAACAAGAGAAGTAACAATATAGGAGGGGGAAGTAAAGGAGGGGACGTACAACGGAGGGGATATGGGTGGGGATATGGGGGGGAAGTATAACGAGGGGGAAGTATAAGAGGGAAAGTATAAAGGAGGGGGAAGTATAACGGAGGGGGAGGTTTTTTTTTCGAAAATTTTCCAAGTTTTTCTAAATTCTTTTGGAAAAATTTTCCGAGTTTTTTTTCTTAATTTTCCGAGCTTTTGTGTTTTTTCGAAAAATTATTTTTCACAATAACTTCTTTAAGGAAGTTAAAATGAATAATTAAATTAGAAAATAGATGATAGTTTGAGTAGGAGTGGCATTTTTTTTGGGCCCATTCCCCTCGAGAAAAGGACTCATTTCAACCTTTTGTCCTATCTTATCCAATTTTTCCTTTTTTTATCAACCGCCAATCTAAAGTTAAAAGGAACCCTTTTTATTTCATTGGCGTCTTGCGTGACATTCATTTTAAGCGAGAGAAAACGCTTTTCCTCCTCCCAACCTGGAGGCTAAAATAAAGCGATTTAGATTACAATCCATGGTTTATGGATCAATCATTTATTATCTCACGAATTACCGATTCTGATGAGTTAACAATGAAATTGCAGTTGCTCGAACGGTCGAGTTCCGTCTCTCATAATTCATTCCGACTTCCTTTTTTTTTTACCCTAATTTCTCACGTGTTTCAACCCCCTAAAAAAAAGAAATAAAACCTTATACTCTGGGGTATAATAAATTCTCATTAAACATAATTGAAAAAAAAAATTTATATTCATGAGATGGGAGCTTTTAAAATTTGACCAATTCTTCTTAGGTAAAAGCTGAGGAAAGTAAATGTTGTTTAGAAAGACATAGAAAAACGCAGGGAAATCGGGGAGATAATATAGACAAAATAAAACGCCGGTTTTATCGTAAAAATTACAGAAAAACGCCCTAAAATCCTGTGAAAAAATAATTTTTTTTTTTTTTAGAAATCACTATTTTATCTCGCTAGGACCAATGGTTTTCTAGTTATTCAAAGAAATCATGCCTGAACTATCAAAAGAACAAAAATTTTCTTTGACGGTTTTAACTCCGAAACGGTTCACTTTAGCAAAGTTGTATGGAAATTACTTTTTATAGAAAATTTAATGTAGATTATTTGTGTACTAAATACGTTCTGCTCTAAACCTCATAGTTTTCGAGATATTTGAGAAAAACTGACAAAAAACAGCTTTTTGACGTCCTTATCTCGAAACCGCTCACTTTAGCAAGGTTGTAAACTAAACACTTTTTATAGAAAATTTAATGTAGATTATTTTTCTACTAATTACTTTCTGCTCTAAACCTCATAGTTTTCGAGATATTTGAGAAAAACTGACAAAAACAGCTTTTCGACGTCCATAACCCGAAACCGCTCACTTTAGCAAGGTTGTAACTAAACCCTTTTTAGAAAATTTAATGTAGATTATTTGTGTCCTATATACTTCTGCTCTAAACCTCATATTTTAGAGATATTTGAGAAAAACTGACAAAAAAAGATGACCGGCCTGGGCCTATTTTAGGTAGATTTCTTTCTTCAAAAATCTACCTATTGTAATGTACCAAGTAGTCGCAGATTCAAAAAATTTTCTATACGTTTTTCGTTTCACACCTCCTGGACCCCAAAACCATCCTCAGTTGAAAGTTTATATATATATATATATATATTAGCACGATAACTGGAGCAATTTTAATGTGAGGGTGACGATATCCGGTATTAGAGCTTTATCTCAATAGCTCGGACGAGTTCGTTAATGGCTGAAATCGGACCAGCGATTCACCTACTTTACTTAGGGCTTAAAAGACAAAATTGGCATTTTCTATTGAATCCTAGTCCTTTGCAAAAAAAAAACTTTAAGACCTCTGCGAGGGGTGTAAAATTAATTAAAGCAGGTTTGGACGAGCCAGGCGCAAAATATTGAACTAGCTAAACTTTAAAAAAAAATTTGAATTTATACCGGGAAATTATTAAATATTTTATTAATAAAATTATCAGATGTTTTTCTAGGGGCTCAGTGGCGCAATTTTTTTATATCATCATTTTTATAACATAATTGTATATTTTGTGTTTATACATATTAATTTAAATCATGAAAAGAAATCTACCTTTTAGTCCCTGCTACCGCAGGGTCATTATTTACCTACTATCTTGCAAAAAGCAAAAAAAAGCAAAAAGCTAAATGCAGTAAAAAGAGAGGTTTTATAGGTTAAAAAAATTTTTTGGAAGCGCCCATCCTGTTATCCGTACATTACTCCAAAAAGTTTTACGAATATGTAAAAACGGAGATTTCTGGAAGGGCCTGAAAATTAAGTTACCTAAGGGAGGTTTCTAGGGGGTGAGGCAAAGAAACTTTAGATAATCCATTCTACGGGATAAATAATTATAAAAATCTTTCGAGAATTATTGCAAAAAGCTAGAAAAGTCCGGTAAAAAGGGTTTTTCAGCTTCAGGAAAAAAAGGAGATTTTTGGGGAAAAATCTAGCAAACGCTAAAAATGTTTTTTTTTTTTTTTCCCAGAAAATGTAACATTTTTTTTTTGGTGGGAATGATGATTACATGCGGAAAAATATCTTCGGAGTCAGGGGAAGCATTTGTGTACCCAACCACCCCAGCCCCTGATGAAAAAACAGTTTTGGAGGGAAAACACGGTTTTTGGAGGGAAAAACTAGTTTTCAGCCAATAAAAATCCTTAATTACAAACAGAAACATTCCTTTTCTTCGAAATCTAAAAAGCTTTAATTATCACACCAGGGACTTAGAGAACAATTAAAATGGACAAGTGCCAAAATCCCCTTTTTCATTATTATAGAAAAGGGGATCAATAAAAAATTAGTTATTTAACATAAGGCTAAGTAATGCGAATGGGGTGAAAAGCTAAAAAGGCTCATAAGTCACGTTCAAGCCTTTTGTCTTTTGACAGCCCTATTGTCATAACATGTACTTAGTGCACTTAGAACTCCTGAAGACAATTAGATCAGTTTTAATAAGGAAGCAATTGACGGCTACCTTGAAGTGAAAAAAAAAAAATTGCTTACCAAGTCCATCTTCTTTGACAGTCGCTGCTGTCGGTGTAGATGCATCATCGGTTATGTCCTGGTGGACGAAGCCTGAAGAAGTCGCAGCGACTTCTTCGATATCCGAGTCGATCCCTTGAGCGAAATCCATATAAAAACTATCTCGCGAATCACTCGAGCCTCTCCTCAGCTTCAACTGAGATCAGGCGAGCTATCCTGCATATTAGCAGATTTCTTCGATGTCATTTTTCAAATTTTAGCAACTTTTTAAATAAAAAAAGTGTCCATTATACAAAAAACCACAAGTCACCTAGGACGAAGGGCTTTTGGGTTCACATGATGAAGAAAAGCTTGGTATTTGAAAGGGAAAAGATATAAAACTGTGAGGGGGAGTTTTGTAAGGGAGGTTCTTGGAAATGACTCCCTTTTACAATCAAGAAGGGAGGGATGATTCGTAAGTGCTGCCTCCTCTGCAGCACCTACGAATCAAAATCCCCACCCTTCTCTGAGTATGTGGGATATGCACTAGATTGTGCTACCTACCACCTCAAAAACTACATTTTTAGACCTATAGAACAGGATTTAAAAACCTTGTGCCAAATAAAACAGCGTTTTCAGGTTATAAGACAGAGATTCCCCATTTATACAGAATTTTCCTCGTTTTTCAGATAAAGAAATCCCATTTTCCCCAAATTTTCAGTAGTTTTTCTCGGTTTGTTGAACGAAAAACCTTATTTTTCCAGGGGACAAAAAAACCCCTATTTTAACAGTATTTTGGTTATTTTTCTCAGTTTTTAAGACCGAGAAACCCCTTTAGTACAGAATTTTCGGTAGTTTTTTGGATTTTTGACAGAAAAAATGACGCGAGTTTTTTTGACAGGGGTTCATCTTGTTGCTAAAAAATTGAAGTCTTTCAGACAAAAAGATTATTTTAAAAAGCAAACTAATATAAAATATATTTTATTATACTTTAAGATTCATAATTTGTTGATCAATATCACCTACTAGCTCAAAGAGAATATTTGATTGTTTTCAATTTCTGAATTCCGCAATTTCGCTTCGGTGAATTCTCGTTTGATGTTGGTTAGCCGATCGAATATTTCAGCGATGTCATGATTTTTTCGCTCTGATTGATTAGTAAGCTTGTTCGCGTAGAATCCATCTCATGTTTTACGGAGTTCAATGCCTCCTGGAGATTCATGAATGCCTGCTCCATCTTATCTAGGGAAAAAAGAAAATAATTAAGACATCATGCCATTATGCCATTTTATGGCATGCACAACCAGCTCTTCTTGGCTATATAGAACCCCAAACGACAAGTAGCACAGAAATATGGCGAAAGCCCCCTCCAATACATATCAACAGAAAAAAACTTACTAAAATTAAAAACTGGAAGAAGAAAGCTCAAATCAAACATGTGACATGTGTTCACTGATAAGAAATTTTCCCTCCACAAACTCAAGTGTTGCCAACCAACTTAGTTCATGGTTTTACCACAGAATACAGCGCCAGATATCATAAAAGGGCAGACAAAAAGATAAGGATAATAAATAAAAGCAAATTTCATTTATCTTGTACATTTCTATTGTCTAATATTAGATATTGATTATTAAGTAACATTTGTAGAATTATTGTGAATTCAGTATCTGTCATAGTCTTCCAAGGAAAAGAGGTAAAAAAACAAGTTTGATCTTTTTGTTTTTGTTACATAATAAAGAAGTCAGGTAATAACAAGGTAGCATAAAAAAAGGGGTATTTAAAGGTTGAAATCGAGTCCTTAATTTAAAACGCTAAAGAATTTGTTGTCAACATAAGGAAAGTTTTTTTCATAAAAAACAGCCGAGGTCATCATTGTAATAAAATTTATTGCCATTTTATTGCTTTTATTGCTTATGTTTGGTTTTTTAGATGCCGATTTTATACAGTGTGATCGCCCGAGGTTCGGTCATTCTCTGCGACTTTTCGACTCGAGCTGGAATTTTACCGAAGTCGCTACTCAGATTTTCTCTCAAATAGTGCCCGAAGATGGGAAACTCACTTTATCGCATGAAAGCTACAACTTTCATTATATCAACGAGAGAGGGATCGTCTACATGTGCATTACTGATGATGTAATTTTATTTTTAGTTTTATTAACTGTGGGGTATATTTTGTCCCTTTGTCCCTGGGAGCAAATATGAATTTTTGTCGATTTACAGACTCTGAAGCGTTTTTTGTGGATAATTTTAAAGAAATAGCGATTTTTTTCAATGTTGGGTGTAATTGTAATTACAATTACGATTGTACCCTCAACTTGGAAACTTGCAATTATGATTATAATCGTAATACGCACCGTTTTACTTTTATTACTGTAGGGTATATTTTATATGAGACCCACTTGTCCCTGGGAGCAATATGAATTTTTTGTCGATTTACAGACTCTGAAGGCGTTTTTCGTGGTCAATTTTAAAGAAAATAGCGATTTTTTTTTCAATGTTGGGTGTAATCGTAATTACAATTATGTAACTCGGAAACTTGCAATTATGATTATAATCGTAATACGAACCGCTTTACTTTTATTAACTGTAGGTATATTTTATATATGAGACCCACTTTCCCTGGGAGCAAATATGAATTTTTTGTTCGTTTACAGACTCCTGAAGGCGTTTTCGTGGTCAATTTTAAAGAAAACGGCGATTTTTTTCAATGTTGGGTGTAATCGCAAGTTTCTTAATTACGATTACAATCGCATTCGTATTTTTTCTGCGATTCGATCGTAATGCATTTTTTTTTACGATTACAATCTCATTGTATTATATTTATCGTAATCGCATTTTTTTACGATTACAACGTAATCGTAATTTTTTTCTGCGATTACAATAGTAATTGTTTTTTTCTGTGATTACCATTATAATCGTATTTTTTCTGCGATTACAGTTGTAATCGTATTTTTTTCTGCGATGATCGCATTTTTTTTCAGCGATTTCGGGCGTAATCGTATTTTCGTTAGCGTTTACGGCGTATATGACATTTTTACTGATGATGTTTTACTGTTTATGATGTCATATACGAGCCGTAAACTCTAACGAAAATACGATTACGCCCACAATCGCTGGAAAAAAAATGCGATTACGATTGTAATCACAGAAAAAAAATACGATTAGTTTGTAATCGTTAAAAAATGCGATTACAATCGTAATCGTAATCGCAATTACGCTTACGCCCAACACTGACCCACAACTCAGTAATTTGCAATTATGATTATAATCGTAATACGCTCTTATGCACTGTTTTACTTGTGCAAGTAAAATTTACTGTCCAAAATTTTGAGGACAACCACTACCTACTTTCTTCTTGTACTTTTTTTTTTTAGGCACAAATTGGCGTTTTCTTGTACTTTGTTTTATTATTTATTTGTAGGTTTTCGAAAGGTCGAGAGCATTTTTGTTTTTGGATGACATAAAAAGAAAATTCATATCTAGTTTCGGCACTAGAGCCAATGTTGCCATGGCATACGCCATGAATAATGAATTCAGCCCTGTCCTCCGAAGTCAAATCGTAAGTAAAAAAAATAATATTTTAATTTTATTCTTTGTATATTTTTAGAAATATTACACTGAAGCAAAAGACATAGATACGATGTCACGAATTAATAATGAACTTGAAGAATTAAAAGGCATCATGGTCCAAAATATAGGTAATAAATTATTTAATTTAAAAAAATATTTAAATTTAAATTTAGACGATATTACGTCAAGAGGTGAAAATTTGAGATTACTCCACGAAAAGTCTGAAAATTTGAATGCGACTTCGGTCACTTTCCGAACCCGCAGTCGTAACCTTCAACGATCGCTTTTTTGGAAAAACGTCAAACTTTACGTAATCATCGGCGTCGTCGCTGTCGTAGTCATCTATCTATATTGTCGATGGCTTGTGGTGGCCTTACTCTTCAAAATTGCTAACGGTTTTATATAAATTTATCTCTTACAAAATATTTATATTTTTTATTTTATGCTTAATTCGCATATTGTATTCCATTCGCCTCACCAGAAATAAGTATAATCTAGTCTATAAATTAATAATAATTAAATTACAGAATAACTAATATATCTTATTTTACTGTGATTTTTTTTTCTCTCTATATAAAGTATTTTCTGCAATAATTTGGTATTGTAAATATGTTTGAGGTCCTCCAGAACTATTTTTCTTGTTAAAATGATTTTGTGGATTTACCCTCTGGTAGGAGTGCCGTGGAAATAAAGATGTAACTTTGTTACCTGTCTTTTTTCTCTATACCTTAGGACACTGCAAAAATGTGGAAGGGGACCTATAAAATTGTGTTTTTTCGTCAAAAAGTGAGGAAAAACGCTAAAATACCAAGTCTACAATCTGATCAAACTCCAAAAATCTAGTAAAAATGTGGTCCCCCATTTCAGAAAACAAAGGAAAAAACGAAAATTCAAAGGTATAAAAATAAATTATTGTTTTATTTCGCAAGCAAGTTTATAAATTTCTTCTCTGTTTTTATTAATTTCTTTTTTAAGCAGGCGTTTCTTCTCAGATTCGAGCTTTTTCTTCTTTGCCGTTTCAGGCGAAGGAGGGGGGACTAAAGCGGAAGTTACTTTATAAGTCGCACAAGTCGTATCGGCGTCTCTTACAACCAAATTTATACTGTAAAAAAGAAAATTAGTACAAACTCTACTTCTGGCGAAGCTTACGATTTAATTTCGTCTTTACATAAAACATTTTGAACGTTTTCTATCCAGTTTGGCGAAATTCGTTGTTTGATTGAGACCGGCAGGAAAATTTCTTCGTTTACGTTTTGTGTCCCTTTTATATAAATCATGTCGAGCTCTGGCGAGTAACTGTAGTCGACGTTTTTAAAATCATGAACTGCGAAAACAATTAGGTAAATCAAGCAACTTAGGGTATCACAATAACTTTGAGGAAGTAGAATGTGCAAAAGTTTATACCTTCGCAAAACTCCATGTATGTTTGAAAGGCGTAGTTTATGTTGTTGTGATTGGTGCACCCAGATTTAAGCATTTTCATGAACTGAAAATAATTTAAATTTTATTAATAAGTCAAAAAAGTCTTTTGCGAAAAACTTTCATGCAGTGCTTTTTTTATCAAAAATTATAATTTTTTAGAAACTTTGGCCTATAGAGCAACAATAACTGCACTACAAAGGCATTGGAGGCCTCTGCCATGCAGAAAGCTAGAAAAATGACTGCCAAGAATTTTGGAGAGTTCTGTCAAGGACTATTGCAGTCTCAGCAGTTATAAAATGACTGCGAAGTATGTTGGAGGCATCTGCTGGCCTATGCAGCAACAATAACTGCACTTCAACAATTTCCTTTAAAGGCATTGGAGGCCTCTGCCAACCCAGACAGTAGAAAATGACTGCCAAAAATTTTGGAGCGTCCTGCCAAGGACTATCGCAGCCATAGCAGGAACAAACTGACTGGCATACACTTCAAAGGCTTCTGCAAAGAAATTTGGAGTCCTCTCCCAGCCTATACAGTTAGAAAATGGCTGCAAAGTATTTGGAGACTTCTGCAGCAACAATAACTGTACTTCAAAGGTTTCCGCTAAAGGCATTAGAAGCCTCTGGCAGCCTAGACAGCTAGAAAAATGACTTCCATACAGTTCAAAGGCTTCTGTAAAGAAATTTGAAGTCCTCTCCCAGCCTATACAGCTAGAAAATGGCTGCAAAGTATTTTGGAGGCATCTGCTGGCCTATGCAGCAACAATAACTGCACTTCAAAGGTTTCCACTAAAGGGATTAGAGGCCTCTGCCAGCCCAGAAAGCTAGAAAAATTACTGCCAAGAATTTTGGAAGTTCCTGCCAAGGACTATCGCAACCTCAGTAGTTTGTAATGACTGCCACGTTCTTCAATGGCTTCTGCAAATAAATTTGGAGTACTCACCCAGCCTAGATAGCTGGAATATGACTGCCAGAAACTTAGGATTCATCTGCTGGCCTATAAGCAACAATTACTGCACTACAACGGAAATTGGAGGCCTCTGCCATCCCAGAAAGGTAGAAAATGACTGCCAAGACTTTGGACTCATCTGCTGGCCTCCAGCAACAATGCACTTCAAAGGCAATGGAGGCATCTGCCAGCCCAGACAGCAAGAAAATGACCGCCAAGAATTTTGGAGGGTCCTGCCAAGGACTATCGCAGCCTCAGCAGCAATAAAATGACTGCCATGCACTTCAATGGCTTCTGCAAAGAAAATTGGAGTCCTCTGCCAGCTGGACAAGCTAGAAAATGATGCGAAGAACTTTGGAGGCATCTGCTGGTTTATACAGCAACAATAACTGCACTACAAAGGCATTGGAGGCCTCTGCCAACCCAGACAGCTAAAAAAAATTACTGCCAAGAAATTTTGAGTCCTCTCCCGGCCTAGAAAGCAATAAAAAAACTGCCAACAATTTTGGAGGACTCTGCCAAGAACTTGAACGCCTCTGCCAACAATTATAAAATGACAGCCATGCACTTCAAAGGCTTCTGCAAAGAAATTTGGAGTCCTCTTCCAGCCTATACAGCTAGAAAATGGCCGCGAAGTATTTTGGAGGGGAGAGTCTAAAACGCATACGGGTTTCACATACCACATACCACATACAGAAATAGGGGGATAGGAAGGGGGTGGGGAGGGGTTAGTAGGGAGGAATCTCGCCCGTCTTCGCCTTGTCCGCGTGATTATTCGCCGGCCTTATTAACCAGAAATAAAGAGGGGAAGGTAGGGAGAAATTTCAAGCGTTTACCGTTGGTCTGCGTGTATATCCGCCGGTTTACTTTCATTTCTGCTGGCTCGAGATTCACAGACGACAGACAGAAACTCGTATGCAGACTAGAGTAGGGAGGAGTTTCGAGCGTCTACCGCACGTATGCGTTACATCCCCCCGGCCTTCTCATTTTTACTCCCTCGAAATTCACAGACCACAGACTAGAGTAGGAGGAGTTTCGAGCGTCTACCGCACGTATGCGTTACATCCCCGGCCTTCTCATCATTTTTACTCCCTCGAAATTCACAGACCACATACCAAAAGGAGAAACTCGTCTGCAGACTAGAGTAGGGAGGAATTTCGAGCGTCTACCGCACGTATGCGTTACATCCCCCGGCCTTCTCCTCATTTTTACTCCCTCGAGGTTCACAGACCAAAAAAAAACTCGTCTGCGTTTTAGACTAGACTATATAATTATATTATATATTTTTTGACATAAATAAAAAATATAATTATAAATCTTTTCATTTCGGGAAAATAATTTATAAATAAAGAAAATTAATTACCCCTGATACAAAAGGTACCCAATAAAATAGTTCTTATAAATATTTATTATATATTCCTTCACAGTACTTTAAAATTTAAAAGATATTTCTATAAAATATACTAAAAATGAAATTATTTAGAGTAGGGAGGAATTTCGAGCGTCTAGCGCACGTCTGCGTTACATCCCCCCGGCCTTCTCATCATTTTTACTCCCTCGAGATTCACAGACGAAAAAGAGAACTCGTCTGCGTTTAGACTAGAGTAGGGAGGAATTTCAAGGGTCTACCGTTGGTCTGCGTGTATATCCCCGCGGCTTACTTTCATTTCTGCTGGCTCGAGATAATAATAATTATAATAATGTTTTATTTTCATTTTCATTTTTGGTATTCACATCTTTAAACATATTTTTTTAGATTTCAGAATATATGTTAAGATTTTATTATTAAATTTTATTTTATTTTTCAAAAAAGTTAACTTTTTTTGTTTTTTAACCTTTTATGTTTTGATTTATTTGTAAATAGTATTGGTAAAAAAAGTTAGATTACTTTAGCAAAAATTGTATAAGCTTAGGAGCATATTGGGGGGGGGGGGTGTACATTTTCACTAAGTAGTTCAATCAATATTAAATTATGGAATTGGGATATGGTGTGGAACACATGAATATATATGTACCAGACATCCAAAGAGCTCAAGTGGTACAAAACCACTATAATTAAGATTAAGGGAGTAAAAATGATGAAACCTAAAAAATTCTGTGATTTGTGTTTTTTTTTTTTTTTTTTTTTTTTTTTTTTTTTTTTTTTTTTTTTTTTTTTTTTTTTTTTTAAAGATTAGAAAGTACCAAAGGTTTTAAATTTATTGGTATGCTTATGATTTCAGGGTGTCTCATGTATAATTATAATTGGGGATTTTTTCCTAAATGAATCAATAGGTATCATTTTTGACTAGTTAAGTTGTAGATAATTTGAATCCAAAGTTATTTAATTAAAGTGAGATCTCTTCGTACAACCTGCAATAAATTTTCCCAATTCTTTTTTTATATATTATAACTGTGTCATCCGCAAAACAAAACATCTCTCCATTAAAGATATTAGAATTACATACATTATTGTAATATAATATAAAAAGGAGGCCCAAGTACCAAACCTTGGGGAATACTTGAGCATAAAGTTATATCATTAATAATTAAATCATTTGTTCTGACCCTTTGAGTTCTTTTTGAAATGTACGATGCAATTAGGTCCAGCCCATTCCCCCCAACGCCATAGTTTTCTAATTTTTTTTTTAACAATAGTTGATGACAAATTGAATCAAAAGCCTGTGTAAATCAAGAAACATCCATATATCATGTTCACCCTTATCGATATTTTGCATTATATATTTGTTACGCCATACATAGCATTCTAAGTCAATTTCCCAGATCCGCACCCATATTGCCTTTCTGAAAAAAATGTTACATTTTACGAAGAATGAAACAAGCCTAGATTTGATACATTTTTTGAAAAATTTTTGATAAAGTTAAACATAAAGAAATTGGTCTATAATTTGTCATAACGGACTTATTACCATTTTTATGCAGTGGAATGACGAGCAATTTTTTTTTTTTTAGATTAGTCGGAAAGGTTCCAAATTAAATTTATGTTTAAAAGGTAAAACTATAAAATTTCTGTAGATTCACCGGCCAAAAGGAGAAACTCGTCTGCGTTTTAGACTGGAGTAGGGAGGAATTTTGAGCGAATTTTGCAGCACAATTATTACTTTTAACAACAATTTATTAGGTTGAAAGCACACATTCATTGATAACAATAAAATTTTTCATATATATGTAATTCTTCCTCATACACAAAATATGTTTCGGCTTGTAATATCATAAATTTTGGTTTCTTGTTAAATACATGAAATTAAATTATGTCAAAAAGGTCTTTAATTCTTATAAAACCAAAATTTAAAGATCTTTTCATTGTAAGTCGGAACAAAATATCACAAAAAAAATTCTCTGGAAACAACACAAATTGAAATTGAAATTGACAATGAAAATTCAAGAATGAAAATCAAAATTCAAGAATCAAAATGAAAATTCAAGAATGAAAATCAAAATTCAAGAATCAAAATGAAATTCAAGAATCAAAATCAAAATTCAAGAATGAAAATCAAATTCAACTAGGAAAATTCCCTGCTCAAGATTTCGAGACAAATCCATTGGTGAGGGATGGTCAAGATCGATTATTATTATTCATTACTTAATTGATATTATTATTACTGTATTGGGCCTAATATGGTCATTTTAATTATATCGTCTTATATGGCTGAAGTATACTATCTTACAAGAAGATTTGCTTGGAGATAGGGATTATTATTATCATCATTATTTTATTATATCTACGATCAAGACTGAAGACATCCTATCAACACATTGGAATAGAACTAAGGAAAATTGATGAAACTTAATGAAAATATGTTATGATTTATTTAAGAAAAAATTATTGAAGAAAGAAGAAAGAAGTTAAGAAGTTTTTTTATTCAATTATTCCTTCGAAATAATTGTCTCCAAAGCGGGGGGATGTAAGAATGAAAACATCTGTTTTAATTCTTCCTCATACAAAAAATATGTTTCGGCTTGTAATATCATAAATTTTGGTTTCTTGTTAAATACATAAAATTAAATTATGTCAAAAAGGTCTTTAATTCTTATATATATGAATGAACACTGCAATTATTAAGTTTTTGCTTTGCGCTATATTGGGGACTTTCGTTTCTTTTATGTAAATACACATGACAAACATCAAATAAAATTTTTTTTGTTATTTCCGTTTTCCTTGTTCGGTTTTATTTTTTGGTCCTTATTGTAGGGATACTAGGGAAGAATAAGCTGCAGATACCGTGTAATACCATTTTCATAATTTATTTTTTGATGACTGAAATAGTACATATTTTGATTAAAGAAGGTGCTACCATCCTAAACATAAAAGTATGTTTATTTCTAACATTATTTCTTACATAGTCATTAATTCTTCCCTAATTTCATTGGGACGTCCATATTACTCGAGACAGTGGGTTTAGAATACTATTTTTGAGCTGTTACATCCTTAGGATGTCAAATTTCAAATAAATCCGAGAAAAGTTAATAAAAGTGAAGTTAATAAAGGTACCACCACAAAAAAGCTAATTAGACCGATTACAACAAAAAAAAGGTTTACAAAATTTGAAACAAGCAAAAATATCCTTGGAGGATTGGGGTTTTGTTGACAACTTTACTTTAGATATTGATGACAGATGGGATAAAATGATTAATACAATCAAGTGCCACCTAGACATGGCATTACCAAAAATTGTTTTCTCACAAAGCTCAAAGGGGGGGGGGGGGGTTCACAAATGATTTAAAGGATATGAGAAATTTAATAAAACTTTACACCGACTTAAATAAACCATTGTGAAAATACCAAGTTTTAAAAAGGAAAAAATGAACTAATAAACAAATATAAGAACACTGCACCCATTGCAATAGTTAGATTGAGAAAGAAATCTACCTAACTATGCAAAAAAAAAGAGTATTACTGCAAAAAAGTACAAAACTCATCTAACCCCAAAACTGGTTGGTAAATAGTAAATGAAGTAAAAAATCGAAATATAATCCCCATTTATAAGAGTGGAAATAAATAAGATCAAACTAACTATCACCAGTTCGACACGATTACGGTAAGCTCGAGAAGCTGTCGCAAAAGAGCTTCCTTATTTCATGTTATATTTTTATGTTAAGGGTGGCAATAAAAATATGTACTTAAATTAAAATATGTACTTTAATTAAAATGTGTAAAAAATAAATTATGAAAACGGTATTACTAGGTATCTGTAACATAATATCCCCTTTTATCCCTCCAATAAGGACCGAAAAATAAACTTTAGAAGGTAAACGGAAATAACAAAAAAAAAATTATTTGATGATTGTCTTTGGTTCCTTTGCGCTAGCTTAGGGACGTTAAAGTGACTAAAGTCCCCAACATAGTGCCAAGGAACAAAATTGCAGCGTTCATTCATAAATATGAATAATTTAATTGTTAGCAATGAATATGTGCTAACAACCTAATAAATTGTTGTTAAAAGAAATAATTGCGCTGCAGAAATTCGCTCGAAATTCGTCCGTCTGTGGTCTGTGAATCTCGAGGGAGTAAAATGATGAGAAGGCCCGGGGGATGTAACACAGACGTGCGGTAGACGTTCGAAATTCCTCCCTACTCTAGTCTGCAGACGAGTTTTCCTTTTGGTCTGTGGTCTGTGAATCTCGAGGGAGTAAAAATGATGAGAAGGCCGGGGGGATGTAACGCAGACGTGCGTAGACGCTCGAAATTCCTCCCTACTCTAAATAATTTCATTTTTAGTATATTTTATAGAAATATCTTTTAAATTTTAAAGTACTGTGAAGGAATATATAATAAATATTTATAAGAACTATTTTATTGGGTACCTTTTGTATCAGGGGTAATTAATTTTTCTTTATTTATAAATTATTTTCCCGAAATGAAAAGATTTATAATTATATTTTTATTTTATGTCAAAAAAATATATAATATAATTATATAGTCTAGTCTAAAACGCAGACGAGTTTTCTTTTTGGTCTGTGAATCTCGAGGGAGTAAAAATGAGGAGAAGGCCGGGGGGATGTAACGCATACGTGCGGTAGACGCTCGAATTCCTCCCTACTAGTCTGCAGACGAGTTTCCTTTTGGTATGGTCTGTGAATTTCGAGGGAGTAAAAATGATGAGAAGGCCGGGGGGATGTAACGCATACGTGCGGTAGACGCTCGAAACTCCTCCCTACTCTAGTCTGTGGTCTGTGAATTTCGAGGGAGTAAAAATGATGAGAAGGCCGGGGGGATGTAAACGCGTGCGGTAGACGCGAACTCCTCCCTACTAGTCTGTGGGTCTGTGAATCGAGGGGAGTAAAAATGAGAGAAGGCCGGGGGGATGTAACGACGTGCGGTAGACGCTCGAAACTCCTCCCTACTTAGTCTGCATACGAGTTTCTGTCTGTCGTCTGTGAATCTCGAGCCAGCAGAAATGAAAGTAAACCGGCGGGATATAC